>PISX010017740.1:31391-42643 GCA_004024625.1 Mellivora capensis | reverse complement strand
GCAACATGGGGGACTAGGGGGGGAGAAAAAGAAGAAAAGAAACAAGATGGGATTGGGAGGGAGACAAACCATAAGTGACTCTTAATCTCACAAAACAAACTGAGGGTTGCTGAGGGGAGGGGGGAGGGAAAGGGGGGTGGGGTAGTGGACATTGGGGAGGGTATGTGCTATGGTTAGTGCTGTGAAGTATGTAAACCTGGCGATTCACAGACATGTACCCCTGGGGATAAAAATATGTTTATAAAAAATAAAAATTAAAAAAAAACATTTAAAGAAAAATTAAGATTGATTTCACACAATCCTTCCAAGACACAGAAGAAGAGGAAACACTTCCTAACTCATTTTATGAGGCCTATATTACCCAGATAAAAACCAAAGACAAAAAGAGAAAGAAACAACACATCAATATCTCTTCTGAACTTACACCCAAAAACCCTGAACAAAAGGTCAGCAAATCCAATCCAACAATGTGTAAAAAGAATTAGACACCACAGCCAAGTAGGGTTTATTCTGGGTGTACAAGGCAAGTTTGACATTTGAAAATCCACTCATGATACCCACATCAGCAGGCCAAAGAAGAAAAATCATATGATCATACAAATTGATGCAGAAAAAGCATTTGATAAAACCCACACCCATTTATAACAAAAGCCCTAAGCAAGTTAGGGATACAGGGAACTAACTCAAATTGATGAAGTGCATCTACAAAAAGCTATAACAAACATCATATTTAGTGGCCCAACAGAATGTTTTCCTCTAGGACTGAAAACAAGCAACAACAACAAAAAAAGCTGTCCACTGTCAGCACTGTATTCAACTCAGCACTAGAAATTTTAAGACTGCAATAACTCGGGAAAGAAAAGACATACAGATTGGAAAGGTGGAAATAAAACTGTTTCTATCTCAGAGAACATGACTGCCTATGTAGAAAATTTCAAAGAACTTAAAAAACAATAGAAACAAAAAAACACCTCCCATAACTAATAAGAAATTCTGGCAAGATTATGAGATATAAGATCAACCCAAAAATCAATCTCAAAATTCAACAATTAAAAAAAAAACCCTCAAGGGGTGCCTGGGTGGCTCAGTCGTTAAGCATCTGCCTTTAGTTCAGGTCATGATCCCAGAGTCCCAGGATCAAGTCCCACATCTGGGTCTCTGCTCAGCGGGAAACCTGCTTCTCCCTCTCCCACTCTTCCTTCTTGTGTTCCCTCTCTCATTGTGTCTGTCAAATAAACAAATAAAATCTTTTAGAAAACTCAATTAAAAGTGACAAAAGATTTGGACAAAAGAGAAGGCACACAGATAGCAAATAAGTACATGAAAAGATACTCAACTTCACTAGCCATTAGGGAAAAGTAAGTTAAAATCATGTGGTTTTAATATCTAAAATTTAAAAATCTGACATTTGCTGGTAAGGATGTAGGGTAACTGGAGCACTCCTATATTTTTAGTAAGAATGATAAATGGTACAGCCGTTCTGGAAAATGGTGTTCAGTTTCTTATAAAATTTAACATATACTTACTATATGACTCAGAAATTCCCCTCCTAGATATTCACCACAGAGAAATAAAACTTTCATTCATCTTATACAGATGATTAGAGAAGATGATAATGGGTGATCCATAGCTGCCAAAAACTGGAAACCCCACCCCCAACATCCTTCCAGCAGGTACGTGGATAAGCTGGGCCACATCTGTACATGCCATTCTACTCAGTTGGGAAGGAATGAACAATTGATACATGAACCAACACGGATGAATCTCAAAGACATTATGTCAGTGAAAGAAGCCATTTCAAAAATTACGTACTGAATGCTTTCATTTATATGACAATCTAAAAAAAATGGCAAAACAATGGGGACAGGGAGTAAATCAGTTGTTGCATGGGAGAGGTTCTACAGTCAAAGGGGCAGCACAAGGGAACTTCTGGGTGATTAAATTGTTCCATGTCCCAACTGCGGTGCTTTAAAACTCATAGTACTGTAACTACCCCAAAAGTGAATTTTGTTGCCTGTAACTAAAATGAATTCTAAACCACAGAGACTCTGGACTCCAGGAGAAAAACTGAGGGTTGCAGAAGGGAGAAGTGTAGAGGGATGGGGTGACCGGGTGATGGGTATTAAAGAGGGCACATCTTAGGATGAGCTCTGGGTGTTATATGCAACTAATGAACACTGAACACGGCAACAAACACTTATGATGTACTTATATGCTGGATAACTGAACATAATAAAAATAAAAATAAAAAATAAATAGAAAGTTAATCATATGCCTTCTGATGCAATGCAATGCAAAATTCATAGAACATCTATGAAGAAAAAAAGGTTAAATATACACTTGCCATGTGATCTAATCATTTCATTCCTAGGTATTTTCCCAAGAGAGATGAAATGGTATGTCCACATAACTGCAACAATTCAACATCCATCAAGAGCATTCACCTTCCACAGAGTGTTAATTTCAAAAATTGTGGTATGTCCATACAATGGAACACCACTCACCATTAAAAAAGAATGTACATGCTACAACATGGGTGAATAAATCTCAAAATAATCATGTTTAGTTAAAAAAACAAAAAGACCCAAAAAACAGGCATACATATGGTATGATTCCATTTATAAATATCTATGAACTTCTAAAAAATCCCTGTTGATACGGGTGGGAAAGGGGGGAGGAATTGATTAAAAACAGGCATACGGACTCTTTGAGAGTAAATGGACATATGTTCATTTTTTTACCCTTGTGATGGTTTTATGGATGTATATATATGCTAACATTTATCAAATTATATACTTTCAATATGTGCCATTTATTGAATATTAATTTTATACTCCAATGAGCTGTTTAAACTTAAAAGCAAAAGGAAAGGTAAGTGTGTACTTAATGGGGGTTGGGATATGATATTTCATTTAAAATGTGAAGGCTGGTAGGGAGAATAATGGCCCCAAGTTGGTGTCAGAGAACCAGAGATTTGGTGTTGATATTGGAGGATTGATTGGTATTGGAAAAGACTCCACACATTAGATGTCAGAAGCAGTGTCAGAAAGAACATCACAATGGCAAGGGGAAATTAGGGTAGCAGATGGAATTAGGTTGCTAATGAACTGACTTCAAGAAATAAAGAGCATCCTGGATGGTCTAGGTGGATCCAATGCAAACCCAACAGTCCCTGAATGGGGAAGATGGAGGCAGAAGAAGGGGTGAGAATGATGCCATGTCAGAAGGACAAGCTTCCCACTCACTGCTGCTAATGGTGGACATAGAGGGAGAACTCCTCAAACCAAGGAAGCAGGCAGCCTCCAGAAGGTGAAAATGGCAAAAATCAGACTCTCCACTAAAGCCTCCAGAAGGAACATAGTCCTGCGGACACCTTGACTTGAGCCCAGCGAGACCCACTTTGGACATCTGACCTCCAGAACTGTAAAATGTGTAATGTTGTCACTACATTTGTAGTAATCTGTTACTGCAGCCAGAAAAAATAATGCAGAGAGCAGAGCTGCTGATTCTCATTTCATCTTCTACACAATGGGGTGTTTGCTCTGCCATGATTAGCACTGTAGTAGTTAGAAAGCTAATATACCTGGTTGAAGCTAATAATGAAATGTTCAAGCTCTTATAGCTGTGAAGGTCAAGAGGTGAACTAGCTCCAGGAGAGATGGACCAGCAGCCTTTGTAATCATCAGAACTCATCTCTCTCTCCCAGTAGCTCTCTTTTTCACCGCTGTTGACCTCTGCATTGCTCTTGTCAGGTTCTCTATCTGTGGTGACCCAGAAGGACACTACCCATGGGAAAGTTCCATTTCCCTGCTGGAGGTAACCCCAGAGAAGAAAAAAGCAGTTTTAATAGTAAAAGTATGGGGCGAGGATTCTTTTCTTCTAATTAATTTTGGAAACTCCCATATAATTAACGTACAGTGTGATATAATTTTCAGGTATACAAAATAGTGATTCAACAATCCTATACATTGCTCAGTGCTAATCATGACGAGTGTCCTCTCAATCCCCTTCACCTACTTTGCCATCCACAACCAACTGCCCTCTGGGAACCATCAGTTTGTTCTCTGTAGTTAAGAGTCTGTTTTTTGGTTTGTCTCTTTTTTTCTTTGTTTGTTTTGTTTCTTAAATTCCACATATGAGTGAGATCATATGGTGTTTGTCTTTCTCTGACTGGCTTATTTAATTTTACATTAGACCCTCTGGATTCTGAATGGCCTACATTGGGGAACATGCCCAGGGGTCAGGCAGTTGCCATGGCCGGGGAGGCGGAGTGTCCTTGATGAGCCAGCCAGGAGCATCTTCACACGCACCTCTGGGAGAGAAGGGAAGAGTCCTTTCTAAAAGAAAGAGGAGTGGAAAGTATGGGACCAGGCCAAAACAGCCTGCCATGGTCCATTACCCTGCCTGAGGTTGACAAAATGCAGAATAAAGGTATAATTACACACTGTAAAGTTATAAAACTAAATAATGGAAGAGCTAAAAATAATTATTGGAAAACTATGGAAACTTGGGATAATGAAGGGAGGAAAGAAAGGCATATATATGGAGCAATTTCTCTTTTTCCACTATAGGGGATCCATAAACTTTCTACAGACAGTAAGTCAAGAACTAAGAGTACATATACATGCCATTTAGAGTTATGGAGGTACCCACTGGAAATACTAAAAATGGGAATGTTTAAAAGAAGTTTGCTGCAGAGCGAGGGTGGATGCTGCTTTTCTTCATCATAAACCCTTCTCTCCTGTTTGATTTGTTCCTATTTGTAGGCATCGCGTCAATGACCAGACTCACTGAGATAATTGCAAAAGATTTTTAAATATTTGGACAAATGACCTAAGCTTTGAAAAAGGATTTGATCAGAATCTAGTATGGTGAATCCCTTTAGTATGCAATTTTAGGATCATAAGGAAAAATGTATAATTTAGTATGATGTTTATTAATATTTGAGTTATTTTTTTAAAAAGGAAACTACCTTATTTCTTATCTACTTGAATGAACCTCTAGGAGTTTGACCTGTTATATCACAGGCCAGTTAAAAAAAAAATTGATGTTCCAAGTCTGGAAAAAGAAAAAACCCTCACCTGCTTTAATTTTTAAAAAACCAACCACAAATGGATGAGTGAATGGACTTCTTGTCATCCCCTTCTCTCCAGGAGACAGGAAGATGCCTTAATTCTCACAAGAAGAATTGCCCCTCCCCATTTATCTGCTTCCCAGGCATATGGCTCATCTACCTCCAGTGTCTGTCCAGAACACTGACCACACCTGTCCATTCTTCTGTCCATGACAGCTCAGGCCCAGGGGATGGTCAGAAACCACCTCAGCAGCTGACCAGGATCCCATTTGCCTATGTTCCTCTGGGGCCTGACCTGGTGCTCAGATTCTTGGCCTAGGTCCCCCACCTCCACTTGCTCAGAATCTAGGTCTGGCGTCTTTGGACCTGAATCTCCTATTGACTCATAGGTCACAGTTCCCTGAAACCCCAAGGTCATTTAGGACCTATGGGTTATCTGCATTCTTTCTTCATCAACCCAAGCTTCCAGATGGCGTTGAGCACCTACAGTGACAAGGACACCATCCCTCCCTGGTGGCTGCTCCTTCTCCAAGTAAGTCAATAATCATTCCCAGGTTTCCCTTCAACACAAGAGGCAGCACTAGGACCAACATGTGGGAAACACTGAGGCAGAACTTGGCCTGCCCTGCGTGCTGACCATGAGGCAGTCAGACCACAGCCCTAGGATGCTCATACACCACGACGTAGGCCTGATGCTGACTTCCAGTTCCCCTCTGGGTCCCCCTTCATCCACACAAGGCTCCTGGACTAGAGGTTCAGATTGTCACTCTTCACCCTCCTCCAGGGCCAAGGTCATTTACTTACACTGATGCTGAGTGCCATATTGAGCCATAGTTGATCCCACCCCTGTAATCTTTGGCCACCATCCCAAAGGCAAGCTCCTGGCCACCCACTATTTCCCTTTCTCCCTCCATCCTGCTTGGGGACTCCTTCTTTGTCAGGTTCTTGCCCCATGGCTGACCCCAAGTTCTTGTCACTGTACTCTTGGGAGCCCCATTCCAGAGCAAACAAACCCTGCATAATCAGCCTCTTTGCAGAGCTCCCTGCCTCCCGGGATTCTCTGAGGATACAAGCCCTTTGCCCTTAGTCAGGGGCTCTCACTCTCCACATCCAACTGGGTCAAGGATGGAGTGGGGCCCGGAGACTTCCTCTCTTTCCTCTAGCCTTCTGAGGCATCATCTGCTTTCTGAGGGCTGAGAGAAACTGCCTCCCCTGAGCTCCCCATACCCGGGTCCTCCCAGGTCCCCCTGTGCTCTCCACCTGAGGATCCCCAGAGGCTGTGCCTCTGGGGACAGCATCTCCCATGTTCTTCCTGGAAGCTCCTGGACTTCCCTGGCTTCGTGCCAGGCTCCCAAACCAGGAGCCTTCCTTTGTTTCAGCTGCAGTCCCTCTCCTTGGAGGACCCCTCCCCATGGGAAACCCCAGTCAAGAGTGGTTTCCGCATCTTCATTATTTGGAGTCATGGCAGGAAGTGGAATTCATCCCAGGTGGTTCAAATCCTGAGACTTTAATGACAATACTCCCAAAGAAAGGTGGGCTGGGTGCAGAAACCTAGTAAGGGGTGTAGAGAACGTGGGGGCAGCAGCTGTAGGTTGCTGTTACCACCCACAGGGCTAAAGAGACAGAGAGACAACAGTGCCACCACTGCCAGGAAAGCTGGAGGTATGGAGGGGGACTTCCCACTGGAGTGAGGTCTTGGAAGGACAACACCCTGACCTCTCTTCCTATCCTTTCACCCTCCAACCAGAGCCTCCCATTGGCTGAATCCAACCTATGCCCAGAAAGAAAGCCCTGAAGAGGCAGCCTGAGGAGGTTTGGTTCCCAGGCCAAATGGGCCAGAGAATGACAGCAGGAGGTAGAACAGGGGCTGGGTGGATGGGTGGGAACAAAAGGGAAATTGCAGAATCCAGGGCCATTGAAATCATTCTCAGAGTCTACCTCCCTTGTTTTATAAATGGAGGATCAGCAGCTGGAAAAGGTTGGCTGCACAGAGCTTATGGCCTGGTTAAGCCCAGACCCTGGGTCATCGTGTCCCCTGCTGCTTGTCACATGACCAAGTCCATGACTCCAGTCCTCCCTTCTATGCAGTCTTTTGAAGTGTTTATGCACTAAAAATAATTTTTAAACCATTTTAATCGGGTACATGGCTTTGACTCCCTTCCCCAACAGGAAATACGCTGGCTGGTTGGTGGAAGACTTGGCAGCTGGCCTTGAACTCCCCTGACCTCCCACGCCCAGGCTGAGGTTTTCCATCCAGAGCTGTTGCCCAAGCCCAAGCTCCACAGTGGGGCTGGGATTCAACAACCATAACCCTTCTAGTTATTGCTCTGTGGCCAGCAGCTGGATTAATATTCGGAGAGAATGGGAGGAGAAATCTAATTGAATTCAAAATATAATAAATTGAAGCCAACTCATTCGATTTATGGCAGTGTCTTCTGGCATCTTTTAATTTTGCGTCACATTCATTTGGAGCCAATCAAATTAGGGCACTCATTAGCGGCTGAGGTGGGCGAGGCTGGAGCCACGCTCCCTGCTCCCGGCGGTAATGAGATCTGTGCAGCAGAATAATTCAGGGGTCAGTTTGGGAGTGGGGGATGGGAGGCTGCGAGGGCACAGTGGTCATTGACTCATCCTCCAGAAAACTGACTTGGGGCGGGGGCAAGTGTGGACTCCAGGTCTGGCTACTTGATTACGGGATGGCCTTGGCCTTCACTTTCCACAGCTTCACCTCCTCCTTGGAATAAGAGCATCAGCACGTACCTCTGAAGGCTGAGCATGAAGTAGGATCAAGATGTAATAAGTATCTCCTCCTCCAGTGCCCAGACTCTGACCTCCGCTCTCTCCTCCCCAAGGAGCACCATCAGTAGGCCACCTCCATGCCTGATCCTTGCACACGGGCCTCTGGCTTTGGTAACCTCCTGGATTCACCTGCCTCTCAAGAGGAGCTCTGTCAAAGAGTCTATGGCCATCATTAACTTTCCACAAGGACACACAACTTAAAGCACCACCAGGATTTGGGGGTATGGTTGGGCCCCAGGAATTCAAGCACAGTTCTCGGGTTTTACTGCTCTATCTCTAGACTCTACAGGACTCTGCTTAGCTTTGGTTTCACACACACTGTCTCCGTGAGCCAGCAAGATGGTGGGAAGAAGCCCCAAGCTCACACAGCCCCCCATGGTACATTTCGAAGGGAAGTGGACTCCTCTCCCAGAGTTCATTCTCAGTTCCTAAAGATGGGCTCTGGCGGGCCCTGCTGTGTCACATGCCAAGGCCCAAGACAACAGGCATGCTCAGTGTGATAAGTCTCTTTATTATTACCACCAACATCTAGAGGGCTCCCTTCCCCCAACTTCTAGGGAAAAACCAAGGGAACACATCTGTCACAGTCTAGGAACCACAGGGATTCTCTAATGCCCAGTGCACCTACTCAAGGCAGAAGGGAACTTTCGGTGGGACAAACAAAAGGGATCACATCTGTGATGTGGAGAGACAACAACTGAGATGACACCTTTGGATGGGGAGTCCTTGGCTTTGGACAACCATGGGAGCCAGACCCTGGCCTAGCACAAGGAAGCATGGTGGAGTGGAATGAGGGGAAGGGTGCTTCCGCCCTGAGCTACAGATGGAAAAAGCAGTCCCTTCATATTATGTTAGATCCAGAGTCTTCAATCTAGGTGATCGTAAGCCCTGCTTTGCTGGGAACTGTCCTGATATAATGTCTTTTGTCCCAGTATAATTACCAGTAAAATCCTGTAGTGCATTGAATTGTGTCTCCCAAAAGTTGTCCCCATGCCCTTACTTCTATAACCTGTAAGTGTGACCTTATTTGGCAAAAAAGGTCTCTGAAGATGTCATTAAGGATCTCAAGATGAGATCATCCTGGATTATCCAGGGATCTCTAAGTCCAATGACAAGTACCCTTATAAGAGAGAGAAGAACAGACGCAGACGCAAAGGAGAAGACCACGGGAGGACAGAGGCAGATATTGGAGGGAAGCAGCCACAAGCCAAAGAATGCCGGGAGCCACCAGAAGCCAGAAGCATAAGGGAAGAACTCCTCCTAGTGCCTTTGGAGAAGACAGCCCTGCCTGCCCTTTGTTTGCAGACTTCTGGCCTCCATAACTGTGAGAGAATAAATATCTATTGTTTTAAACCCCCAAAGTTGTAGTGATTCATTATATAAGCCCTAAGAAACTCATACAAATCCCCTTCCATTTTCAAAAGTATCCAAGTCCATGTAATTTTATTATGTTCTCGCCCCTACACACAAACACACACACACTCCAGAGGGAGTCTGGAGAGAGGGAACATGAAGCAGGTCTCCTAGGCCTGTGTTTATCTCCCACATAGGACCAGAGGCTCAAGGAAGGTGCTGGAGACTAACAGTGCACCAGCCCAGGTCACCAGCACAGGATATGGGCAGAGAAAAAAGAATATGTGTCTGACTCACACTTTAGGATTTCAAAACTCACTTTAAAGCTATGATAACCAAAACAGTGGCATATTAGCATAAAGAAAGACATTTAGACCAATGGAATAGAATTGAGAATATCCAGAAGTAAAACCATGCTTCTATGATTTTAACAAGGCTGCCATGTCCATTCAGTGAGAAAAGAACTTTCTTTTCTCTTTCAACCAGTGGTGCTCGGATAACTTGATTTCCACATGCAAAAGAGTGAAGCTGAAATCCTACCTCCCACAATATAAAGACATTAACTCAAAATGTATCAAAGACCTAAAGGAAAGAGCCAAGACTATAAAACTCTTAGAAGAAAATATAGGGGTAAATCTTTATGACCTCAGATCTCACAATGGATTCTTTTTTTTTTTTCCAAAATAAAATCTATTTATTTCTTAAATCTTTCTTCTCTCAACAGTTTAATACAGATTTTTTTAAATTTATTTATTTATTTTTATTTCTTTTCAGCGTAACAGTATTCATTGTTTTTACACCACACCCAGTGCTCCATGCAATACAGTGCCCTCCCTAAAACCCACCACCAGGCTCCCCTAACCACCCACCTCCGGCCCCCTCAAAACCCCTCAGGTTGTTTTTCAGAGTCCATAGTCTCTCATGGTTCACCTCCCCTTCCAATTTCCCTCAACTCCCTTCTCCTCTCCATCTCCCCATGTCCTCCATGTTATTTGTTATGCTCCACAAATAAGTGAAACCATATGATAATTGGCTTTCTCTGCTTGACTTATTTCACTCAGCATAATCTCTTCCAGTCCCGTCCATGTTGCTACAAAAGTTGGGTATTCATCCTTTCTGATGGAGGCATAATACTCCACAGTGTATATGGACCACATCTTCCTTATCCATTCGTCCGTTGAAGGGCATCTTGGTTCTTTCCACGGTTTGGTGACCATGGCCATTGCTGCTATAAACATTGGGGTACAGATGGCCCTTCTTTTCACCACATCTGTATCTTTGGGGTAAATACCCAGTAGTGCAATTGCAGGATCATAGGGAAGCTCTATTTTTAATTTCTTGAGCAATCTCCACACTGTTCTCCAAAGTGGCTGCACCAACTTGCATTCCCACCAACAGTGTAAGAGGGTTCCCCTTTCTCCACATCCTCACCAACACATGTAGTTTTCTGTCTTGCTAATTTTGGCCATTCTAACTGGTGTAAGGTGGTATCTCAATGTGGTTTTAATTTGAATCTCCCTAATGGCTAGTGACGATGAACATTTTTTCATGTGTCTGATAGCCATTTGTATGTCTTCATTGGAGAAGTGTCTGTTCATGTCTCCTGCCCATTTTTTGACATGATTATCTGTTTTGTATGTATTGAGTTTGAGAAGTTCTTTATAGATCCTGGATATCAACCTTTTGTCTGTACTGTCATTTGCAAATATCTTCTCCCATCCCGCGGGTTGCCTCTTTGTTTTGTTGACTGTTTCCTTTGCTGTGCAGAAGCTTTTGATCTTGATGAAGTCCCAAAAGTTCATTTTTGCTTTTGTTTCCTTTGCCTTCGGAGACATATCTTGAAAGAAGTTGCTGTGGCTGATATCGAAGAGGTTACTGCCTATGTTCTCCTCTAGGATTCTGATGGATTCCTGTCTCACGTTGAGGTCTTTTATCCATTTCGAGTTTATCTTTGTGTACGGTGTAAGAGAATGGTCGAGTTTCATTCTTCTACATATAGCTGTCCAATTTTCCCAGCACCATTTAT
>PISX010017740.1:0-31291 GCA_004024625.1 Mellivora capensis | reverse complement strand
TCATCCTCAATGGGAAGAAGCTCACAGCCTTCCCGTTGAGATCAGGAACACGACAAGGATGCCCACTCTCACCACTCTTGTTCAACATAGTTTTAGAAGTCCTAGCAACAGCAATCAGACAACAAAGAGAAATAAAAGGTATCCAAATTGGCAAGGAAGAAGTCAAACTCTCTCTCTTCGCAGATGACATGATACTTTATATGGAAAACCCAAAAGACTCCACCCCCAAACTACTAGAACTCATACAGCAATTCAGTAACGTGGCAGAATGTACAGAAATCAGTGGCTTTTTTATACAATAACAATGAAAATACAGAAAGGGAAATTAGAGAATCGATTCCATTTACTATAGCACCAAGAACCATATGATACCTGGGAATAAACCTAACCAAAGAGGTAAAGGATCTGTACTCGAGGAACTACAGAACATTCATGAAAGAAATTGAAGAAGACACAAAAAGATGGAAGACCATTCCATGCTCTTGGATCGGAAGAATAAACATTGTTAAAATGTCTATACTGCCTAGAGCAATCTATACTTTTAATGCCATTCCGATCAAAATTCCACCGGTATTTTTCAAAGAGCTGGAGCAAATAATCCTAAAATTTGTATGGAATCAGAAGAGACCCCGAATTGCTAAGAAAATGTTGAAAAACAAAAATAAAACTGGCGGCATCACAATGGATTCTTAAAGAAAACACCAAAAGCATAAGTCAAAAAAAAAAAAAGAGGCAGGAGGAATGAATAAACAGACTTCATCAAAATGTAAAAACCTTGGAGAATCAAAGGACATTATCCAGAAAATAATATAATGTACAAGATGGAAGAAAATTTTTGCAAATCCTGTATATCAATATTCAATACCCAGAATGTATAAAGGATTCCTAAAACCCAACAACAGAGATAAACCCAAATTTTAAAATGACAAAGACTTGCATAGTTATTTCTTCAAAGAAATTATATACAAATGGCCAATAAGCATGCGAAAAGATGTTTGGCATCTTTGGTCATTAGGGCAATGCAAATCAAAATCACAATGAGACACCACTTCACCTCTATCAAGAGGACCATAAATTTTTAAATGGAAAATAACAAGGGTTAGCAAGGTTGTAAAAGAAATTGGAACCCCCATACATCTCCAATGAGAATATAAAATGACCCAGCTGCTTTGGAAAACAGCCTAGTCTCCTTCAAGAAGACCAACAGAGAATTACCCATGCATGACCCAGCAATTCCACTCCTGGGTGTAGATCCAAAAGGACTGAAAACATATATTGCAATGTTCGCTGCAGCCCTAGTCACCGTAGCCAGGTGTGGAAACAACCCAAGTGTCTATTAACAGCTGAACAGATACACAAATGTGGCACATACATACAGTGGAAAAGTACTCAGCCATAAAAAGGAATAAAGTTCTGGGGCGCCTGGGGGCTCAGTCAGTTAGGCATCCGACTCTTGATTTCGGCTCAGGTCATGATCTCAGGGTCTCAGGGATCCAGCCCTGTGTTGGGCTCTGCTCTGTGCTCAGCCAAGCTGCCTGGGATTCTCCCTCAGTCTCCCTTTCCCTCTGCCCCTCCCCATCCCAAAAAAAGGAATGAAGGTTTTCTTGTTTGTTTTTGATTTTCTAAAGATTTTATTTATTCATTTGACAGAGAGAGATCACAAGTAGGCAGAGAGGCAGGCAGAGTGTCAGGGAGAGAGAGAGAGGGAAGCAGGTCCCCCACTGAGCAGAGAGCCTGATGCGGGGCTTGATCCCAGGACCCTGAGATCATGACCTGAGCTGAAGGCAGAGGCTTAACCCACTAAGCCACCCAGGCACCCCAGGAATGAAGTTTTGATACGTGCTTACCACATGGATGAACCTCAGAAACATGTTAAGTGAAATAAGACTGCTACAAGCAGACAAATACTGCATGACTCCACTTGTAGGAAATATCGAAAATAGATAAACCCATAGAGATAGGAAGTAGAGATGGCCAGGCGCTGGGAGGAGAGGAAAACGGGGAGTTAGTGTTTAATGGGCTATAGAGTCTGTCTGAGAGGATGAAAAAATTGGGGAACACTAGTGATGACTGCTTAATATGAATGCAGTTAATGCCATTGCTTTGTACACTGGAAAACGTTAAAATGGCAAATCATACATTATATATACATATATTACCGCAATAAAAAAAAATAAGAATATGTGTGGAAAGGGATATGTCATGCTGTCTTCAGGCATCTGGCAGAATTCAGCAGCTAGTTGAGGTCTTGTTGTCTTATCCTCAGAGACCCAACTGAGAGACATCTTAACCCATTGTTGGCCTGAAAGCCCTGAAAGCCCTCTCTTCTGAAAAAGAAGGAAGTTCAGGGCACAGAGAGACTCATGAATATTCAAAAGCTGGTAACATCGGCCCTGCTGACTGAAAACACTGGTCTCTGCACACCACCAGACCCTAAAGCCTAGAAAATCCATCCATGGCCCGAGGCACTGTGTTCCACAGCCACGACATGCCTCTCTGGGGACAGTTGCTGAGACACGAGGGAGGGGTGGGGTGTGGAGACTTTGGAAAGATGGTTATAGCTGTGCCAGGAAATTCAAGAAGCCACAGAAGGAGAAACAGAGGGCTAGAGGCAGTCTTGGGCGTCCCAGAGGGAGTGACATGAAATCGGTCCATAGCAGGTTAGTTGGGGATGGGGGTGGGGGAGTGGGTGCAGGGGTGAAAATCATTCCAGGTGGAGGGAACTGGGTATTCAAAATCCAGGGAGGAAGGCAAGAGGGAGCATGGAGTGTTTAGAGAAGAGAGAAGCCCACATGGACCTGGAATGGGGGTGGGGGAGACAGAAACCCAGGCCATCAGAGCTGGAAGAGAAGGGTCCCAAGCTATCAGGAGATCTGGTGGGACTTCCCCCGCCTGGCATCTCCAGGACTCAGATGGGAGCAAAGTTCAAAGGCCAGCATGCGGTTGGGGAGGAGCTGTGATGAATGGGGTGCCCATGGGGAAAGGGAATGTCTACAGCAGGGGCTTCAGGCCAGGCACTGTCCCCAACGGGAGGCCTCCAGCCCTTGCCAATATTGAAAGAGTGAGGCTCAGGGTTACAAGGGGCCTGGCAGACTGCCTTGGAATAAGCAGCCGCATTTACGCGGGAGACAAGCATGGATGCCTACAGAGCAGAGCAGGGCCCTGAGCCCACACCCAAGGCCCTCCCTTCCCACTGTACCAAGCTGCATCCCACATCACATTCTGTGGTTCAAGTACAATTCAAAAAGTGATGGCAAGGCTGGGAGACCTGCCTTCCAACTCAGGCAGCCAACCTGCTGGACACTGATGGAGAGAAATCGACTGCCATCTCCCCACCCATAGCTCTACCATGACACCCCAGGAGCCACATCGTAGTGGTGCCACCAGCCTCAGTGACCAGACTCAGAGGGAACAAAAGGGGCTGAGACAGCCCGTTCCTGCCCCTCCCTCTCTTCTTACTTCCTACCCGGTGAACAGCCCAGGCCTTCTGCTAGGAGTCTGGTAGGGCCCCAGAGGGGACAGTCCCTTTCTCTCCTTTCTGACACTGTCTTGGAGTTTCTCCTTGGGGGCTTTTGATCCCACAGCCTCCCCACAAAACACTGCGAGGCAGAAAGCACTTTGCTTCATTGTGTCCACCCCAGTCCCGTAAGGACAGCTCGTTGCTCATCACACATGCGAGGAAATCGTGCTCAGAAGTCCCAGCTTGCTCTGCTCCTCCCCAGGAGGCAAGCTCAGACACAATGTCTCAGGGAAGCAAGCTGGTGTGAGGGGCTCCACGTGGTCAAGGGAGCCTGAGGTGTCCTCTCAGCTGACCTCCAAATGACCATGGGGCTTCAGGCCACTCCATGCTTCCAGGTTTGTTTCCTCATCAGTAATGGGAGAGTCTTAACCCAGCCAGATCCCACCCCTAACTCTCTGAGCTCAAACAACCCCGATCTCAAGTCCAGGGCCAACTAAAACTGGGAACCCTTAAATAACACGAAGCAAATCCAGTGAGGAGTTTATCTGGGTCCTGGGGTGGGGGAGTGCCCTGATGCTTTACCTGGCATCTCCTTATACCAGAACATGCAGAACAGCCGGGTGGTTCAGCAGGAAGGACACTAGAATGCATGTCATAGGTGTGGAAGCTGTGGCCCGGGACAGGGTAGTCACCTGCCCAGGGTCAGTGGCCGCCTGGCTCCCCAGTCCGGGCTGTCTCTACTATGCCCCCTCTGCTTCCTGCCTCCTGTACCCGTAGCAGCGTCTTAGCCACACACAGCCAGCAGAGCCAGCCTCCTGCAAACTCGATGTCGTCTCTCTGGAGATAGCAGACTATTCCAACAGACTCTGCGACTTCCGACTGAGGCAGAGGACAGTCCGTAGCAACGGCAGGACAAGTACACTCTGGGAGATACGGCTGCAGGCTGGCGGAAGGGAGCGCCAGCCTTTTGTCAAAATGCACGTATTCCTGATCTCTTAACCAGGCCTGGATGTTTGGAGATAAGATGGGATGTAAGCAGGAGTCTCAGTGACTAGATGAGCAAGTGTGCTATGGGAGGCAAGTGGGCCTGCCACCAAATGTCGCCAGATGGAACACCTGTCCCCTCAGCACCAGGGTGTCCGCTCCGAGACTTTGTAACTTGTCACAGAGGCTGTTGGAGAAGGTGAATCAGCACAGCCTTGTTGGAAAGGAGTGTCGCAAACCCAACAGAAGCTTCGAAGTGGGCATATCCTGTTTGCCCTTTCATTTTGCTTTTAGGTAGCTCTCCTACAGGAATTGTTAGAACCAAGTTCTCCTAACAGAAAAGCGGAACCCGAGAGACCCCACAAAGCTTCATGAACAGTCTTTTTCACCCAGGCATGAAGACTTTTAAAAATCGATTTTTCTGACTGTAAATGCAACGGCTGCTTATTGTAGAAACCTTGGACAATGTAAGAGATATAAAGAGAACAGATAAAAATATCACTACAATCCCATAGTCACTGCAGTCTTTCCTTCCAGGCATTTTTTTCCTCTATGAATGCATAAGTCCATAACAAGTAGCGGGGAGTATATGCTACAGTTCTGCATGGTGATTTTAAAATATTTAACAGATCAGAAGTATCCTCAATGTTACCAAAGCACCTCCCCTCCCAGCCGGTAGCCCACCCTCCCACCTTGTTTAGCCTCTTCCGATCCTTGGGCGTCTGCTTGTTCCCCACGTATGATACTGTACACAGAAAGGCCTTTTTGTACATCAATCTTACACCAAATATAGGTTTCCCTTAAAAGCTGTGAGTTCCTCCAGACCACCTTATGCATGTTTGCAGTCCTGCCTTCCTCAGCCCCAGGGCCTGGCACATGCCTAGGCATTTAATGATGTTGGCTGAATGACCCTCGTTCATCAATGACTCACACAGAGTCCATTCCTCCTCGCCGGTAAGTGAGAGAGTCCACGCATGGGGCACGCACCCGCTAAAGAACGTGTTAGCTTCAACGAACCTGGCAATGACCATTGAAATGCTCAGAACGACGCAGGGAAGACTGATAAAGACAGATGGGTCTAGTTTTATTTATTGAAGTGTAGTTGACCTATGATATCGCTTTCAGGTGTGCAACATAGTGATTCGACAAGGATATACATTACAAGATGCTCGCCGCAATAAAGCGTGGCTACCATCTGTCACCAACGTAATTACCATATTATTGACTATACTCTCTGGGCTGTACTTTCATCCCTGTGACTTACTGCTTTTGCCCATGACTTACATATCACTGGAAGTCTGTACCGTCTGGTCTCCTTCCCCTATTTTGCCTATTCCCCTTCCCCCTTCCCTTTGGCAACCGTTTATGGGACTGTTTCTCTTTTTTATTGTTGCTATTTACTTGTTTTAATTTTTAATTTGTTTTTATTTTACTTGTTTGTTTACTTGTTTGGTTTTCTGGAGTCCACTTGTAAATGAGATCGTATGATATTTGTCTTTCTTTGTCTTGTTTCACGGAGCGTAGTACACTCCAGGTCCATTTAAAAAATTAAATGAATTAAATACATTTAAAAAGAATAGAAAAGAAGACGGTTAGGAAAGACTGTTTAGTAATAGTTCATCCTAAAGTCTGTGTGAATAAATTAATAGAATTCAAAAGGGGAATATGCATACAAATTGAAATGTGAACGGTCATTCTTTTCATTTGTCCGTATTTCCTAATTTTTGTTTAAGTTAGACAAAGTTAAATTTGGTTTTTTGTTTAAAAATAAATATAAGTCCCTTGTATAGCATTTGTTTCAAGGAAAGGGAACCTACTAAAAAAGAAACCAGAGGCATCTAGGTACCTGGCCGCCCGGAGCAGGGTGCAGCGGCTGACATCTCGTCTGCCACCCCTATTTGTTAAATATTTCTAAAAAATAAATATTTCTAAGCCAAATATCTGCTTACTCCTGTCTGCATAAGGAAGTTTCCATATTTACACAGGAACACATGCATTTGTTAATTGGTCTCTGTTGATATATACAAATGTTGTAGATTCCTGTGTCAACAGTCCTGCCTGGGGAAAAGTAGAGGAAGTGTGATCAGGTGATAAACTACTGAGTCCAAGAACGTGCTTCCATCATGCCCCAGGAAACTACAAGGGATAGCTGCTCTGCCTAGATTCCTTTCTCCCTTCTCTCTCTCTCTTTTTAAATAATTTATATTATAATTTCCTGCTTACTTAAATTAAAAAACTAGGCCCCTAGACCCCAAAGTCTAGTTTAAATCCTCTGTATGGAGAGTTGCTTTGTGCGTGTTGGAGACAGAGATGACTTGATTAGCTGCACTGTAGGGGAGAAGATTTGCCAGCCCTGCTCTTCCTGAGGCCTTGATCTTCCTTCCTCCCTGAGGCCTTGATCACCTCTGACTACAAGTTCATTTATCTGTTCTTCCTGGGGAATTTACTCAAAGCCAGGCATTATGTGGCCTATCCAGGAGCTGAAGTCCCTTTGCTTGAGGGGGCTACAGACAGGTGGAAAGCAGAGAGACATCCTTTCTTCTCTCCAGTTCTAAGACTCTTTAAGGGGACAACTGAGGCATTGCAAAGTATTCTGGGCACACAGACAATGAGACAAGGCAGCTGCAGAAAGTTTTCAGAGAAAGTAAACTTAGGGTGAAGAGATTCAACAGGCATCAATCTGGGCAAAGTGTGGTATGTTTGAGGAACAGAAAATAAGGAGTCTGGTGGACTGGAGCAGAGGGTGGGTGGATGGGTGAAGGTTAGAACAGAGATTAAGAAGACCAGCTAGAGGTAGACCACAAATGGCCCAGGGGCCATGTAAAAGCGTTGGAACTCCATCCTATAGATGGTAGAAACTACCAAATGATAAAGTCAAGGTCAAATGTGTGACTAGAGTAAGATGAAACCACAGGACAGCAAGACTGAACATAGAGATACCATTGAGGGAGGCTCTTGCCCAAGTGCAACAAGTAGATGAATTTTGGGGACACGTAATTTGGGACTGGTCAACTTCTAAGGAGCCGCTGAAGCCAAGGGAACACAATGCAATTGCTCACGGAAAATATGTCAGGTGGGACACAAAAGCCACAGCAGAACCAGGAAAAGCCTGACATTTGAGGGACAGAGCACCTGAGACGGAGCAGCCGGAATTGGGAGAATGAGGCTGGGGTCCTGTCATGGAAGCTAACAGTGGGGTGTGGGGGTGGGGGGCGATTCAGGGATGTGAAATCAAGAACAAAATGCCAGAAGGATCAAGTAGGGTAAGGACTCAAATGTGTGTCGATTAACTTGCCACCTGGGATTTTATGCGCAGGAACTTCAGCAGCTGTGGTTATAAAGTGTCCATCAGTTGAGAAGCAAGGAGAAGGGGAGACAGTGGTGGCCATGTGCATAGAATTCTCTCCGAGGAACTTGGCTTTGGAGGGAAGGAGATCCATAAAAGGGGCTGGCAAAGTCCTGGGAAGAATTGTTCCAAGGTGGCCCCGCACAGGGCTTGTAGGCTGGAAACACAGAGCCTGTAGAGAAAGCGTCTGAAGATGACTTAGAAGGTGCTAAAAGCTGAAAGACTGGAGAGCTGTGATGCCTTTGATTATGGGCTAAACTCTCCCGAAAGGAGGAATCCTCCCCTGCTGTGGATCTGTCACGCTCCCCCAGATGCAGATACTTTGACACTCACCAGTCCTGAGCTTCGGGCCAGTTCAGGCCAGGCCGGAGAGAGGAGAAGGCTCAGGGCCCCATGGAGAAGCTGCCTGGCCAGGATCAAGCTCTGATGTTCCAAGTCCCAGGAGGGTCGCAGAAAGCAGTGCTGGCCACAGGCCCGCGTGCAAGAGCCGGGGATGGCATGCTGGCAGTAGTGTGACATGGGAGTCTCCGATCCCACTCATCCCACATTCTTTCTCAATATTTTGGACATTTATGGCTCGTTATCTGGCACCACGTGTCCATCAGTGCTCAGTAATAATTCAGACAGATGATGCTGTTGTCTGGCTTTTAATAGCCAACTGCACAGCTCTGACATGGCTAATGCCAACTTAAAGGACTAAATTAACTAACCGAGCCATGGAATCGAGCTCTGGCCCGGGTACGCTGGGCCAAAAAAAATCAGGACAGTCCTCATGAAAATGAGGCTGTGAATTTAACAATATGCAGGCAACTCCCACCATGTACTGGGAATCCTGCACTTTGGTCCTGATGCTGGTCCTAGAGAGGGCTTTGGCTTCATTGCATGGAGAGGTCGGAGGGCTAAGATCACTTTATTTCCCACAAGACAGAGAAATCACGGACTCTTCTAAAAAAGCCCAGAATCCAGAAAATATTCTGGTCCCGACTGCCCCATATGACTGATAGGGAAACTGAGACTCAGTTTTAGCAACTTCCAGAACTTTCTCCGTGAGCTGGTGACGCAGAATCCACAAACCATGAGACGACGGCTCCCATGATGCAACAGGGCTTTGGTGATGCCTGGTCGCCCCTTCTGCACAGCAGACTGTGTGGCTCGGAACTGGACACTGATGCCTCTAACTTCTGCGCTGGAGGAGGCCTGAGGGAGAGGCGAGTGGACACAGCAGTTCTCAGCCCTACCCTCGAGATGCCCTTACACAGCCTCATCACCCTCTCCCATGCTTGCGTTTGTCAGGACTCGGTGCCTATGAGCAAGAGGGACCAATCTTTAGCAAGCTGAACCAAAAGGCTATGGAAATGTCCTCCGGGCCCAAACTGCTTTCGCAAACAAGGGAAAATTACCTGACGGTCCACGCACTGCCTGCTGGAACAGGGGTCAGTGAGGGAAACCCACAGAGATAAGCTCGGGAACAAATGTGTTGACCCATTCCAGGGCAGTGCATAGGGTTCTGGCTAGCTGATGTCAGAGTCCAGGAAAGGGACCCCAGACCTCGGGCTTTTATGATTAGGGACGCACCAGCCCTCTCCTGGGGGGGCCAGGACTTGGGATCTGATCACCGTGCGGGGTGGCAGAACTCTGGTCATCCACCCTGCCCTTGCAGCTCAGCATTCATAGCTGGGGGCACCGGCCACGCTGGCATGGTCGAGGGTAGGGTTCCAGCTTATGACAAAGCAGCATTCCACTACGACTGACTGTTTTCCAGATTCAGCTGGAGCCAGCCTCCTGGGACCTCTGCAGGAGACCGGCTCCTCTGGGAGGCCAGCCTATAGAGAAGAGCTAAGTCAGAAATGAGCTGAGTAAGTTAGTTATCACTCCCCTGACCCTTCTCCTCACTGCAGCCAAAGACAGCTTTTCTAACCTCCAACCCAACCTGATACCCTCCACCCCCTGCTAAAGTGTCTTAGTGTTCTCCCCTCACCAGCCTGATGGAGTCAAACCACTCTAGTGGGGGATGCAAGCCTTCAGCACAGGAACTCAACCGCCTGCTGTTGCCTGCTACTGATGTCACCCTTTTCCCATCCTGCCCCCTGGTGAACTTAAAGGCAAAGCCTCCCAAATGCCCTCCTGGAGAATGACTGGCCCGACCCCATGCCCTGACTCTGTGATTGCTCTCACGGCACATGGTACTTATTTTTATACCTGTCCTTCTGAAGGTGTCTCCATCATGCCATCTGCAGAGAAGGTCCCAGTGAATTAGGATGAAATGCACCAGCTGCATATGCTTCTCCCCAAAACTCTGGCTCTTCGCCTTTCTGCCCTGGCCACAGCCATAGACCCCAGATTTCATAGATGGTGAAACACCCACCACCTTATATAAACCACATTATCTTTAACTGTTTCAAAGCTATGTACGGGGGTGGGGGAGGAGTGGTGTAGGCCATTACCTCTGAGTTTTTGAACATACTGATAAGAGACCTCAGTATTCCTTCCACCAGGATGTGACTGAGGCCCCATGGCCCATTGGGAGCACAGTCTGACAGTGCCCGGGAACCCAGGGAAAAGACTGGTGCTCACACCTGCCCAGGTAAGCTACAAGTCTCCCACTTGCCCCAGGTATGTGGGTTGAAGAAATGGGTCTATAAAAGAAAAAGTAGGAAAAGGAGGTCTTTTTTTGGGAAACCCTTTCTGGCTCCAAACACCTCACCCTCCCCCACACCTTAAAGTCACAAAACCCAGAAGGGGCTTCAGGTGACGTTTACGAGGTGGCAACAGGTGGCTGGCCATCGCAAGGCACACTATCTGGAGAGGGAGATAAGGCTATCGCAGGGTTCTCGCCAGTGAGTTGAAGTTCTTTGTTCTGAATTCGTGCCCTACTTTCAGCACGGTTTCCTTGGCAATCGAGAGAAAGACTAATCAAATGCCCATTAACAGCTTTATGAATGAAAGGAAATGTATTTTAAGAGAGCTTTGTGCTAATACACAATTGCACTGATAAACTTTCCAAAGTCTGACAGGAATCAATTTCAAATAAATGATGACATTTAAACAACTAGAAACCTCAAAGGCCAAGAGTGCACAGCCACATTCACAAGTAGCCTCCTGCTCTGTGGTTCACTGGCAAATCCACCCAGCAGATGCATTCTCAGCTGCCCAGGGGAGGGAGTGCTGGGCTGCCATCAGCAAGGAAAGCATCCAGTCTGCTCTGCAAACCCCTTCCCAGTGTCCTCTCAAGACCCAGGGGCCCTGGGCTGGTCTCTGTGTGTGTACTTGCAGCAGTCTTATAACGTGTACCAGAACCTTGAAGAGATATTCTAGGGAGAAGCCCCACCATGAGACAAGGCCAAGCCAAGCTCTTTGTCACCAAAAGATGTCTGTCCAAGTCAGCTCTGTCTTAAGACAGAGACAACAGATGTGCTCATTCCTCTGCCATCAGACCATCCCTTAACACACTGTAGGAATCAAAGATTTCTTCTTTGAAGAACTTTCAGATATTTTCAGCATTTTCTCAGGCATTATTGTATCCCTGCAAAGAGGTAAGTCACAGTAACAACTCCCAACTTCAGCCAAGAAGCTTGACCTTAAAGCTGTCATTCACTCTCTGAAGAACTGAGGCTACAGAACAACTTACCTAGTGAGGATAATTTGCCTGATATCATCCCTGGGCTCAGGTTTAGGGAAATAGCCCCAGTTTCTGATTTATAATGCCCTGTCCACCAGGCCTCCTTGCTGGGCACCGTCCCACCCCATGTCCTAGGACCCCAACTGGTTTGCTGACCTCACCAAATTCAGCTCCAGGCACCTGGAATTCCTTTGGCCCATGCCCAGCTCCAGATCAACCCACACCCCAATCTAGTGCCCATCTTCAGGGCTTGATCAGGCCTTGATCCAAGCTCTCCCTAGAGCTCCAGACTCAAGTACCTGACCATCCGTTTGCATGCCCAAGTGTGCCACCAACAATATATCCCAAGAGAAGCTACCCACCCCCCAAACTCAGCTCCATCTCACTAAATGGACCAATTTACACCACTTTCCCGAGTCTGGAACCTGAGAATCTTCCTCCTCTCCCCCACATCCAAGTTCACCCCATCCATCCAATACCTAAATCTCCTTCCAATCCATCTCTCCTCTCCAAGCCCACTCTGCTTTTGTGTTTTGACCTGCCTTGGCATCACTTTCTTTGGGAAACTGCTTCTAGCCCCTGCTAGAATGATCCTATCACCAAAACCACAATGAGATACCGCTCACACCAGTCAGAATGGCTAAAATGAACAACTCAGGGAACAACAGGTGTTGGCGAGGATGCAGAGAAAGGGAAACCATCTTACACTGTTGGTGGGGATGCAGGCTGGTGCAGCCACTCTGGGAAACAGTATGAAGTTTCCTCAAAAAGTTGAAAATAGAGCTGCCCTACAAGGCAGTGATTGCATTACTGGGTATTTATCCAAAGGATACAAACATACTGATTTGAAGGGGCCCCTGTACCCCAATGTTTATAGCAGCAATGTTTACAATAGCCAAACTATGGAAAGAGCCCAAATGTCCATTGACAGATGAATGGATAAAGAAGAAGTGGTATATATATATATATATATATCAGCCATCAAAAAGAATGATATCTTGCCCTTTATAACAATGTGGAGAGAATTAGAAGTATTATGCTGAGTAAAATAAGTCAGTCAGAGAAAGACAAATACCGTATGATTTCACTCATACGTGGAATTTAAGAAACAGAACAGATGAATATAGGGGAAGAGAAGGAAAAATGAAATAAGATGAAAACAGAGAGGGAGGCAAACCGTAAGAGATTCTTAACTCTAAGAAACAAATATTTGAGGGTTGCTGAAGGGGATATGGGTGGGAAGATGGGGTAATTGGGTGATGGGCAATAAGGAGGGTATTTGATGTAATGAGCTCTGAGTGTTATAGACAATGGATGAATCACTAAATTCTACCCCTGAAACTAATAATACACTATGTGTTAACTAAATTGAATTTTAATCTTAAAAACATGAAAAATAATAATAATATCTTATCACATCCATGTGATTCAAGTGAGTTTGGCCCAAGCACCCTGATGCAGGGATAGCCAAGGGATCCAGGCCTAGCTAAAGAAAATATGCAGCAACTTGGCCATGGTCACCTGTTCAGGACTGAGCCATTGGAATCCTCCCCAGAGTTCTGACCGGGCATGGGGGAAGATATGCTCCTTCTCCCTGGGCTTATGTGGACCAAAGGTGGGAGCTATGGAGCCTCTTACGGTCACACGCAGGAGTGTGAGGCCATGAAGAAAACAGTAGAATTAAGGGATCAGAGAGAGTGGTGGAGAGGAAAGGAGAGCCCCAATGTCATCATTTGAACCTCTGAATCCAGCCTAAAACCAAAGAACTTCTTTTGGAAGAACTCTACCCCATTACATAAATCTATAAATCCCTATTTGCTCATAGCCAGTTTGAGCTGGGGTGTCTGTCTCCAGCAACAGAGCACCTGGCAGACACCATAGCTCCCATGGATGGGTCTTCCTGCATTCAATCTTACCTCCTGCACTAGTCTGCTAGGGTTGCCAAAATAAACTGGGTGGCTTAAATAACAGAAATGTATTGCCTCAAAGTTCTGGAGGCTAGGAGTCCAAAACCAAGGTGTCAGTAGGGTTGGTTCCTTTGAAGGCTATGAGAAATAATGTGTCCATGCCTTCCCCCTAGTTTTTGATGGTTTGCTGGCAATCTTTGACCTTCCTTGGCTTGTAGAAGCATCACTCAGACCTCTTCCTTCATCCTCACTACATCTTGTCTCTGTATCCAAACTTTCTCCTTTTATAAGAATACCAATCATATTGGATTGGGGTCCACCCTCCTCCAGCATGGCTTCGTCTCAACTAATTATATCTGCAGTGCCCCTACTGCCAAATAAGGTCACATTCTGAAGTCCTGGGGGTTAAACCTTCAACATATGAATTTGGGGGTGGAGGGGACACAATTCAACTGATAACACCAGCCATCCCACCTCCAGCTCTGCCCTGCATCAGAAGCCGCTTATGCCCACCTTCAGATTCTCTGTTGCAGGTCCCGTGGCCACTGCAACATCCAGCTCTGTGGGGCTCTGACCAGCTTCCTGCAAGTGTGACCTGATGCCACTTCATCTTACACCTTACCACACAGCACATCTTCTCTCCTCTCCCCGGGGCTGCTCTGTTCGTGGAAAAGTGTGTTCAAGCTCTATGAATGCACAACTCCATGGGGAAAACCTTGGACAAGTGACATACAGGGATGAATGGTTAAATTCTTACTCTTTTCTCCTTCCAGACAGGCTGCCCTGAAAGTGATACAAAAGATTGAGTAATCAGCTGCCTTTGAAAAACAGCCAGTTCAATAAAGCATCTTCAGATTGGCTCTCTCTCTTTCCCCATCTCATTCCCCGTGTGCTCACTTCGTTTCTTGGAATCGCATTCTCCAATAAAGGAAAAGCCCATAAGCCTCTGCCTCAGCTTCTGCTTTAGGGGAACCCAGGCCAAATCAGCCTCACTGATCTCTAAATATGACCAGATTATGCCATGTCCCTGCTTAAAGCCCCTCATTGTCCCTCCATTACCCATAAAGTTCAAACTGTTTAGCTAAAAGTTGGAAGGTCATCTGGTCAACCTTCTTCCTTGCTGTAGCAATCCAAGTTATGGACTTTGGAATCCACCAGATTGGGTTTCAAATCTAGCTCTTTTTGAAAATTTGGATGAAGTTTGTTTTGTTTTGTTTTGTTTTGTTTTGTTTTTGCCCCTCCACCCATTTCTTCATCCACCCAATCTAAATGTTGAGGAGAGCCCCTGTCTATAGAGTGTCTAGTACAGTGTTTGGGACACTAAACACAGTAGCCAGGGTCATTCCAGTGAAGAATCAGAAACCAAGATGCAGGGGCGCCTGGGTGGCTCAGTGGGTTAAAGCCTCTGCTTTCGGCTCAGGTCATGATCCCAGAATCCTGGGATCAAGCCCCGCATTGGGCTCTCTGTTCTGCGGGAGCCTGCTTCCTTTCCTCTCTCTCTCTGCCTGCCTCTCTGCCTACTTGTGATCTCTGTCTGTCAAATAAATAAATAAATGAATCTTAAAAAAAGAAAGAAAGAAAGAAAGAAAGAAAGAAAGAAAGAAAGAAAGAAAGAAAGAAACCAAGATGCAGAGGGGGCCTCTTAGGTTCATGCGTTCAGCTAGCTAAGGCTTTACCACGCCTGGGGCCAAAATCCCACAAAACCAATGTCTGTCCTCCACAAATAAGAAGTTGAAGTATCACTCCCCACTGATCAACTACAAAAAAATGTTTAAATGTATTCGCTCTACAGATATTTCTTCTGTACCTCCCATAGGCAGACACTCTTCTAAGAGACAGACAGTTAATAAAACTTACAAGGTCCCTGCCTTCATGGGGTTTACATCCTAATGGGGAAATAAGGCACTCAATAACGAAGCAATAAATGTGTACAAGCATGTCATAGGGTGCTAAGTCCTAAAGCATCAAGTAGGCATGCATCATGGCGTGGCTGAGCAAGTAAGCTTCTGATAAAGGTTCATTAAAGTGAAGGGAGGAAGGGAGTGAAAGTGTTGATCTCAGAAGGTAGCAGCAAGAGTAAGAAGTACAAAGGATGGAAGTCAGAGCAATCTTAGATGCTGCTGAAGGGTGTGGGAGAGGGGAAAGGTGGTAAGAAGTGAGGTCAGAGACAAGCAGATGGTCAACCCAGGCAGGCCATGGACTGTGAATTTGGCTCTGAGAGTGACAGAAAGCCAGTAAAGGGTTTTGAACAGAGGTGTTCAAAGGATCACTCGGCCTGAGAAAGAGCAGAGACAAGGCCACTGCAATCATCTTCGTAGAGATGGTGACGGCTTGGACCAGGCAGCAGAGCCAGAGGAGGTGAGAAGTGGTCGTTCTCAATACATTTTGAAGGCAAAGCTTACAGAACTCACTGGTGGACTAGATGTGGGCTGTGAATGGAAGGCTGATCCTAAGACTGTGACCCAAGCAAATGAAATGGAAGAGTTGCCGTTTCATGAAGGGGAGAGGGAAACTGAGGGAGAAGAGGTGAGGCAACAAATCAGGCATCTGTTTTTGAACGTGCCAAGTTTGATCCAGTCAACGTAGAGCAGTGGCTGGATATACAAATCTGAGAGCAGAAGAAGACCAGACTGGAGGGTGACATTTGGGAGCATTAGGCAGGTAAACATTCAATGGTGTTGAAAGCCAGGAGACTGGGTGAGCCCATCTAGAGGATGAGAGGTGGGCCTCCATGTATCCATGGGGACGTGCCAATAATCTAAGGGCAGGGAAACCAGAATCCAAGAAGAAATCTGAGAAGGACTGCCCAGCAGAACCATGAGTGTGATGTCCTGAAAAAGCAGAAAGAGATTCAAGGAGAAGGGATTGACCAACTCCAAATGCTGCTAATCGGTCACAGAAGACGAAACAAAGAACTGACCATGGGATCTGGCAACATGGGGGTCACTGGTGACCTTGGCAAGAGCTGTTTGGATGGACAGGTGAGTACAAAAGAGCATGGGAAGAGGAGAAGCAGAGACATCCAAATAAGACAAGCCTCAGCACAGAACAGAGGATGCTGGAGTGACGTCCAGGAGGTGAGTGGGGACAGGATCTAGTGAATAACGGAGTTCTGCTTGTAAATGGTAACCCCTCAACCGTGGCCAGATGACAGTAAAACAGGCCCTAGCCACAGAGCAAAAACAATTCCAGCCTCTTCAGAAATCAGTCTAGCAGTACACATCATGAGCCTTGAAAAATGTCCATGCCCTTTGACCCATTAATTCCACTTCTGGAAATCTCTCTTAAGGAAATAATTCCAAATGCAAAAAGAGTTCTCTGCAGTTGCCTGGCTGGCTCAATCAGTAGAGCGTGTGATCTTTGATCTCCAGGTCCTGGGTTCAAGACCCACATTGGGTGTGGAAACAACTTAAAATATCTCTTAAAAATATTTTTAAAAAATAAAAAATTAGAAAAAGCTATCTGCATAGAAGTTCATCATAACAGGTCTAGAAACATCTAAGTATGCCACAACAGATGATTAAAGATGCAGGATGGATCTAGTCATTGGACTATACACTCCAAGAGAATAGGGACCGTGTCTATTTTACTTAGCACTGTATATCTGTCACCTCCCATGTGTCTGACATAGTTGTTGAATGATTAAAAATTCTTACAAGGTTAAGCAAAAAAAGATATTTTAAAATATTTTAAGACTATACATAAGACATTTACTAGACATAAGACTATAAGACTAGACATAAGACTATAAGACATAAGACTAGACATAAGACACTTACAGTATGATCTCAACCATGCTTTTTTAATAAAACTATGTACACGGAAACTAAAGAAATGACTCCCAAGGAATGTAAACAATGAGTATCTTTGGGTGACAGAACATGATTTCCCTTTTCATTTTATTGTTGCATATTTCACGTATGTTCAAGAATGAACATGATTAACTTTTATAACGGGGGGAAAAACAAGCCAATGTCATTTCTGGGAAAAGGAAGTGCTGGAGTGAGACAGGATTTGTGTTCCCACCACCAGGGCTCAGTAATGCTTTGCTCCGTCGAGGGGTCCCCAGGCAGTCTTTGTCGGTGGGTGGCTCAGGTTCCAGCTGCAGTGCTCCCCGAAGATTGGGGCTCCTCCCACTACAGTCAGGGACATGCCCATTAGCTAGGACCCAGGAGATTGCTCAGAGATACCACTTTCACGGGCACATTTGCTAAATCCATAATGATAGGGATGGTCAAAAATGATCATGGAAAACCATTGATGGTAGTTTTAAGTGAGATCAAGCAGAATACAGGTGGGCATGTTCACTAAGAATGTAACTGCACAAACTGTTCATTCAGTGAATATTTATTGGAGGAATGAAAAGGAATCATGAGAACTTTGTCCATAAGCAGACAGAAATGAGACAAACAACCAGAGCCAAACAACCCACCTTTTCAGCAATACCACTGTGCAGCCCAATCTCCAGAACCAGGATTCCTAGAGCCCTCTTCGAGATCCCAGAGTGCGTGCCTGCAAGGCTCCCCGAGTGGCTCCAGGCTGCAAGGCACTCTGTTTCCTCGAGCAGAGCTTCTCACACCCAAAGGTGTACACCATTAACTTGGAGGATTTGATCCAATGAGGATTCTGATTTACTAGGTCTTAAGTGGGAACAGAGATCCCACATGTCTGTCAAGTTCCAAGTGATGCTGAGGATACAAGAGTCTTCTGACCCCACTTTCAGCAGCACGATCCCAGGGTTTGGGGAGCCAGACAACTCCAAGGGGCACTAGGAACTGGGAGCAAGAGACTGCCATCCAGGCAGGTTATGTCCACCCAGGCAAGGTGAGGGGAGCACAGAAGATGCTCAACAAAGCTTTCACCCACTACCCCGATTCCTAATGTCAAGCACTTTTGCCAGATCCCCAGACCAGTCCCCCTGTCCTCAAGTGTATGGGCACCCTAAAGCATCCTTGTCCCCAAGCATCCTCATTGAGATGGGTGATGAGACATAAATTCCAGACAACTACATGGGGTTCTGGAGGGGCCTGAGGCCCCCAAATTCTTTGGGAAGCTTGTTCAGTGACGTCACACTGGGATGAGCCCCTGGGTCTGGGCTTTACCTGGAGCAGCCTGCAGCAGATGGCACCAGAGGTCCAGCATAAACCACGCCTGACTCAAAATCTATTCCAAAAGCCAGGGTAAAGGTCAGCAAAGGAACAGCATGAGAGCTGTGACCAAAAGCTGGGATGAAACAAACAGCTCCAGGAATGGAGCTGGTGGCCCAATGGAGCACTTGACTTGGGTGTTGGCTGCACAAGTTCTTGGTCAGGGGCCAGGTCAGACATGGCTGTTCAACCTCCTGCTGCTTGGCCCTCTGCCAGATATCCTGTGAACAGCAGTCCTAGTAGCCTCCCAGTGAGACTCCTCGGGGGCTCTGAGCACCTGAATATCCTGCCCCAGGAAGCCATGGTGGGTCTAACCAGTGACCACTCTGCCCCAGGGTGGGTGGGTCTGAGCAGGCAAGAGCGAGACCTGGCATCCCACCAAAAGTGGCCCAGAGGCGATCTTGACCTGTCTGTCTGGTCCACACGGAGATAAAGCCTTGGATCTGGGTCAGGAGCCAGAAGACGGGGGCATGGGTGAGATAATCATATTCATTTTAGGCTTTCCTCCCTTTTCCTGGGTGGGCTGGAAGAAGGGGGACCCCTACTTTCAGCCAGTGTCCCATTAAGCCAAACGAAAGAACCCCCCTGCCTCTACCCTTTCTGAAGCCTCGGTGAGGCTTTTCAACAAGGGTGCACATCACCTAGTCAGGTTAGCAGTCAGAGTGCCATTGGCCTTGGCAGTGGGTCAATGATGGGGAGGCACACAGAGTTCCTGGCCAGCTGCCTTGTCAAGAGAAGTCCTGAAGGCCAGGAAGGAGAGGTAAGAGCATGGCTGAAGCAGCCTGAGTCCTCCCCATGCTGGACTGTGGCCCAGGGTGCCTGTGCTCAGCTGAGCACTCAGCAGGGCACATTTGCCATCAGCCTGACTTGCTGGAGCCCTCTCCCTGCACCAGCATCTGTCCTAGGTGTGGAGGACCAGCTCTGCAACAATGCGGGTATCCCCCTCAAGGTGGTTTTCGTGGGGGGGGGGGACACTTGCAGGCTTATTTCCACTTAAGGTGGCAGAGGCAGTGAAAGAGAAAGTTGGAGCATGAGGTGAATCCTGGGGTTCTTGCTGCTCAGGCCTGACTTTCCTGCTGCAGAGGAGCACGAGAACCCAAGATGACCAGGAATCATGTTCTGCAATGTAATACCCTAACCCCATGACAGTAATCCCTCTATCTTGTCTTCATAGACTTCTTTACTACTCATAAATTCTGTTCACCCACATCACCTCTCCCAGAGTGAGGGGCTGACCAAGGTCCAGAGCCCTGACCCCACGTGCTCCTTCCCTCACCCCACGGTGACCTCACAGTCTCATTGGCCAAGGTGAACCCCTTGGGTTCCTAGACTGAGCATCTGTTTGTGAATTACCAGAATGAACTCTGCCTGCTACAAGCAGACCATCTCTGGTTCCAGCACCTGGTCAGGCTGCAAGGCGTGTTGTAACCTGCGGAATCCAGATCGGGACTCCCCCAGGAACAAATGGCTGGATCACGTGAATGTCAGGCTTCACAGGGCAAATGGGTGCAAAAAGAGGCTCTCTCCAGTCTCTCTGGTCTCCAGAAAGCCAGCAATGATGGAGTGCCACCAGAATGCCCTAACGATGCCAGTAATGATGCAACTGGCCCACTTAGCTGAGTGAGAGAGCCTGGCAATGGACATGGCAGGGAAAAGCCCTAAACCAGACTAAATGGGGTTAGACCTGCCACTGAGCCTCAGAGAGCCTTTGGAGACCTCTGTGTGCACCGTGGACAGGGGCAGATGCTCGGACTCATCCACCGGAGCACTCTGCTGACACGTCAGCACCAGGGCCTTGACCTCCTTCTTGAAGTTGGTGTTGAGAAAGCCATAGATGAAGGGGTTGACACAGGTAGAGGCCATGGCAAGCAGGTGGCACACCAAGAAGATGAGGTTGCTGTAACAGACGGGGATGGCCTCGTGGTACCAGTCCTCTAGGCTGTTGAACACATGCAGGGGCAGCCAGAGCACGGCGAAGGCCACCACCATGGCCACGAGGATCCCATTGATCCGCTTCATCTGCCATGCCCGTGAGCTGTAGGCTCCCTTGCGGAACACCTGCCTCCGCTTCCGCAGGTGCCGGTAGATGCGCACGTAGCAGACCAGGATGAAGGCCAAGGGCACGCAGTACTGGAAGAGCAGCAGGGAGGTGGTGTAGACGATGCGGTGGTGGTACAGCGGCCACGACTCAGTACAGACCACCTTATCTGCCAGAAACTCCACAGCCTTGGAGTGGTTCCTATGAAAGACTTTCTCCAGGACACTGTTGACCAGGAAGGGCAGGGAGAGGAAGCCGCCGATGAGCCAGATGATCACAATCCCCAGGTAGGCCTGGGGGACACTGGGCTTCCAGCCTGTTGGGTTGATAATGAGCTGATGCCTCTCCAGGGCCACAAGGACAAGCGAAAGGATGGAGACTGTCACTGACATGCACTGAATGAAGGCCGACATCTTGCAAAGGGCCTCCCCAAAGACCCAGTAGTCCATGATGGTGTATATGACCGTGAGCGGCTGGCAGAGGAGACCCATGAGGAAGTCGGAGAAAGCCAGGTTGGCGATGAGCAGGTTGGTCACATTGGCCTTCTCCTTCTGCCGCACGGTCACACATATGAGGCAGAGGTTGCCCAGGACCCCCACAACAGTCTCAATGCTATAAGAGGTGACAATGAAGACCACCAGGTCTACAGAATCCTGGCAGTGGTCTGAGAAGTTGTACGGAATGCCCCTTGACCTGCTCCTGTTTTGACCCTGTGGGGATCCTGGGAGCAGTAAGGCCAGGAAGTGAGAGACATTCATGGTGCAGGTAAGAAGATTCCAGAAGGTTCAGTGATGAAGCCTACAGAGCAAACAGACAAATGATACTCAGGGATCCTGCCTCCTAAATCCAGAGAGAGGTGGGGGCCACGTAGATAGGTTCATGGCTTCTGCCACCCCAAGGCTGCTAGGACCTGGAAGACCTGAGCCTCAGGTAAATGTAAAGCAACTTGCCCATGGTCACATGGCTAATCAGTCACAGGGCTCAGATGTGAACTCCAGTCTGATGCCAGAACTTGTCATACACATTCCCTCTGACTTCAGGCTTCCAAGCTGTTTTAATGATAAAGAAACTAGGGATTTGCATGCACAGTACAAAGACAGAACTGCTTAGGGAATATGGGCCAAAATCCCCTTATGATATTTTATCCAAATGGAGACGGCAGCAAATGCCACCGTCTGCTCAGCTCCTTCCACAGTGGCCCCTGCCCTATGGGATAAAACCAAACCTCGGAGCTCGCCACCCAGTGTACCCACCTGGTCTCGGGCTCTACCTGCCCTGCCAGCCTTGTTCCTCTGCAACACACGGCAGAGTTGAAGATGGCCACGGATGCAAAGGGTCATCAGCATGCCAGCTCTCTCCTCCTGCCCATCATGCTGCATACGTGCAAGGCCAAGGTTATGAGTTGCCACTGACTATGCTCAAGTCATCTGAACTAGCTTGCAGATTCCAAGCACACCAGCTTGGTCCATACCTCCATGCCCTGACAAAACATGTCTCTTTTCCCTGGCTGTCTCCTCAACATGAGGGACCCTCTGCAAACACCAGATTGGAATTTTGGACTCTGGAATCTCCAGGTGGTAATGCCAATGGCAGAGGCTCTGACTTACCAGATCACTCCACACACCACCGTGATTCACCTTCCTCACGGGGTCTCTAGCTGTCATTAATCCCACGGGCATTGCAATCCTTCCAGGAGCATGTCGAAAGTACAGACTCCAGAGCCCCACACCTGGAGATACAGTGAAGTGAGTCTGGGATGGGGCCCAGGCACCTGTTTCTTAGCAAGTGGCCCAGAGAACTCTCATGCACATGCTCCTTGAGTCCCATTGTGAAATACAACATTCACAGAGGAAGACCCTATTTCAGATATTCTTTAAGTCCCACAGAATGGTCAAGCCCATTAGTGAGCATATATATGTTCTTCACGATCAAGTGACAATTTAAAAGCTGCTTTTACAGAGTATGGCCAATATGAACCAGAGATCAGTAAAATCTGTATGTCTAGTGTCCTAAATGTCACTCACCGTGCATTTGATCTGGCTTATAAAGATGAGCTATATTTGGCTATTTACGAGATCAAGTCATGAATTCAACTGACACTTTACAGGCTGGTTCTTTTGGCTACTGAATCTCAGAGGCAGGAGGATATTTCTGGCACCACAGTCTTCTGGCAGAAAGGACTGTTTGGAATAGAACCTGACAAAATGAAATACAGCAAAGCCAAATGTAAGGTCCAGTATGTTGAGTCCAAAAGCAGCCAGAGCTGCATGAAACAGAGTTGGGTGCACTGTGCTCAGAAGCAGCCACTGGGAGAGACACCCCAGGCTCTGGTTGACCAACAGCCAGGGCTGGGTCAATGGCAGGGAGTAAGGCCAGCAGCTCTAAATTAGCCAAGGACAATGATCAGAGCAGTGTTCATGGGTGGGGAGACCTCCAAAAAAATCCTCACATCTTCATTCACTCAATAAACATGTGCCAAGACCCATGCCAGAAGACCCATGCAAAGATGACATACGGCCATGTCCCTCCCAGACCACAGAACTGCCCCCAGAAACACAGATGAGCCTCAAGGCCATACCATGGCCAAAACCAGTATGACTACAACACGTGTGAGCTGGGAGATGGGAGAGGAAGCAGGAAGATGAGAGAAGATGTGACACTGAGGCAGGGCCCCAAAGTTGAAGGAGTCAGCCATCCAGTGGACCAGATAGAGGAGAGAATTCAAGGTGCGGGGAATAGCATGTGCAAAGACAGGAAGGCAGGGAAGAGCAGAACTTCCTCAGAGAACAGCGAGCCCCTCCAAATAACCGAAGTCTCGAGTAGGTGGAAGGCAGTGACAAGCAGTGAGACAGGAGAGGTGGGCCGGAGCAGGAATGCCGGGGGAGCCATTAAAAGCTGGCCAACAAGCCCATGTCCATTCTAGAAATATCATTCAGATGTAGAGAACAGACTGAGGAAGAAGTCCAGGACATCAGGAGAGGGAGGGCCAGGAAGACAGCACTGGCTTGTAGCCCCCTTCTTAGGGAAGCCATAAAGAGTTACATAAGGGATGGGCATGTGTGACCTGGGACACCCCACACCTGTCACAGCTGCCTAGACCACATGAGTGCCTGAAAGCAAATCAGCCCTTCCCAGCAGCTGGTGGGAACAGGGAGAGGAGGGAAGTGCCAGGACTGTGAGAGCAGTAAGGCAAGAAAGCAAGCATGGGGTCGGGACCAGAAAAGAATTGGAACTATCAGCGGGCCTCTGCGTGTTTCTGTAGAGGCCGGGAGAGGCCCACCAGGAGGAGACTCCATGAGCCCCCACCTCCACCCCAGAAAGGCCCTCAGTGCACCAGGACTGAGGATTTCCAGAAGCGTACTCCAGGGCCAAGGTGGCAATGACTCAAATCTAAGAGCCCCAGATCATCAGGAAAGCTAGATTTCTTTCAAAGAACATGCTGAGAAGTGGGAGCCTCCAGAAAGGAGGATCCCTTGGAGGGAGATGCTCCTGAGCAGAATCAGGTGAGGAGGAATAGGACTTAGATACCCCCAGAGCCTGGTGGAAAGCTATCATGATCCAGCCACAATCCCACCAACTGGGACTTAAAGGTTGAGGTCTCAGAGTGAGACCATGTGGTTGAAAAGAGTGGGTCACCTTGCTGCTGGGCCAGGGCAGGGGATGCTTTCCCTCAAGAGCAGGCTGTAGTTCTGTCTCCCCAGTTGTCTGAGGGCCCCTGGTGGGGGGGGGCAAGAATAGTATCCTTTATTGCACAGGGCCATCCCTGGCATCTGGGAAAAGAGCTGAGAAACTCCAGGACCCCAGGGAGCCCAGCAGGCCATGAACTTGTTCTGGGTTCAAATTCCAGCCCTGCCACCTGTCAGCAGGGTGGCTTTGGAAGAGTCACTGGACCTCCCTGAGCCTCAGTTCCCTCAGCTATATGGGGCGGAGAGAGCAATCCTTATCTTACAGGAGGGCCTTGTTCCCTCCTAGGTCAAGGGATAAAATGGGAACAAAAGGAGCCTGAAAGGTAGGACCCCGGAGCTCTCCCTCCCTTAGACTCCTTCAGGTTCAGTCTTCATCTTAGTTCCTTGGACAAATAACACAATTCAGTGGACCAGGTCCTGTTCAGGAACTCTCTCTGCCACCTCCTGGGAAGCTGAGCTGCCCATTTTGCAATAAGACCAGCCTAGCCTACAGTAGGTGCTCATTGAACGTTAGTTTCCTTCTCTTCCCACACATCCCCCCACCAACACTACCCGAGGGGACCTCACTCTCTTCCACCATGAGGACCTGGCCACAGGGGTCATACAAACCCATGCCCAGAGCGCTGAGTGCACTTGGCTCTAGCTTTGACCCAAAGCCTCTTTAGGAAGTCCTACAAGAGGGCACAGAGCTGGGAGCCATCACCCACTCCAATCCTTTACCCAGTGCCCGGCCTCAAAAGGGCACCAGTCCTGCTGCACCACACTCCTCCTGTGAGCCCCGCCCCACCGTGGAGTCCCCATCTCTACCCCAGGCTAGGAAGGGCCACACTCCCACTGCTTGCATTTCAGAGCCAAAGACTTCACCCGTCCACAGGCCAGTGACTAGCCCAAGAGACACCTATGACAGGCCTCACACTGACCCTCATTCACACTGCCCCATCTGTAGATGGGACCCCAGGATTCTGAGGACACACAGGCAGTAAGGAGAAGGTGGCAGCCGCCAGCATGCAGACAGACGAGATTTTGCTTTGATTTTGGTCCCTGGACATCCCGGGAGACACCCAAACAGCCCATGAGGCTGCACCTGGAGAGGAGCAGGATCTGAGGCTGCTAGACCCAGGGGAACAGGGAAGTGAATTTGGAAGGGAAAGCAGGAGACGGCAGAGGGAGCCCAGTCTTAGAGGAGAGAGAGCAAGAAGGGAGGGGGCTTGCCTCACCCTGGAGAACACATGCATTCCTGGGAGACAGTGGGCAGAAGGGACGTCAGCTGTCACAGAGCTTCGAGCACCTGATACTCCACCCAGCATTAATCCACACCTCAGCCCTGTGAGGAAGGCATTACTAGACTGAACCACATGAAATTGCCAGTACCCAGCCATTGTTGCCCGGCAAACACAGCAAATTCATGCGGTTCAATCTCATATCTGCTCCATTTTCAAGAGAGGGACGCTTGAGACCCAGCTAGAGGAAGGGACCTGACTAGTAAGAACACAGGGACGCAGCTAGTAAGAACCCCACCAGTCTGACTCTGAAACCTCTGCCCTTGGACCTGCCAGACAGATTTTGAAAAGGGAAGTGGAGCCCACGCTTAAGCAAGACACAAGCTGACGTAGAGTCACAGAGGAGCAGAGGCTGGGTTGGTGGTGAAGGTCCCTGATAAAGCCTGATGGAGCCCATGGTCCCAATGAGTGCCCAGGGGTGCTGGGAGGTGGCTGAGCCAAATAAGGTGCGCCAGGGACCTGCTTTGGTGAGGTGGAGGGCTTTGGCCCTTGGTCCCAGCATGCTGGCTCAGAACCCCCAGCTCCCCTGCAGCACCAAGGACCATCCAGCCTCTTCAGGCCTCCATCCTTCCCAAGTAGCCTGGGGCTGGGGGTCCCTAAGGTAATGACACTCTTGGGGTTGCCTCCTTACTGACACACTCTGGAACCTCAGAGTCCTCCCCCACCATGGCAGACCACAAGAGGATGGCTCCCCAAGGAGGGGACGCGGGCTGGAAGGGCTACCACTGAGCAAGGACCCGTCCCTTCCAAGGGTCAGTGCCTCGCAGCCTCCAGCAATGCAGGGATCACATCCCCTCCCCGGGGTGCTGAGCTGGGGCCACATGACCACTTCAGACCTTTCCGGGAGCTTGCCTCCCCCACCCCCCAGCAGGGGACCTCATACCAAGACTGTTCCTTACTTCCCATTGCTTACCTCAGAGGTGCTCAGTGAGGAGGACCAAGGCTCAGTTCCTCCGGGTCCCCCCCCAAAGGTGGCGATTCTGGGAGGGGGAGAGGGGATTATTGTACAAGGGCCGTAGAATGGTGAGTCCGGATTTAGTTCCCAGGCAGCTGTCAAGACACTCGGGAACATCTGAAGCTCTGGGAACGCAGCCTGCGTTCCCCATCAATCAGAGGAAAACTAACAACTAATACACCTCCTGGTCTCCTAAAGCCCAGGCGCCCAGACGCTTTCCACGCACCCCTCGCTTCTCGCGGCCCACAGGGTGAGGCAGCAGGTGAGGACACCGCGGCGGCGGGAGCCCGAGTCCACGGAGGGGCTGCGGGCTCCCCCCGCAGCCCCGCCCCGCCCCGCCCTCCGCCCCTCACCCCCGCCTTGCGGCTCTGAGCCCTGGGGCTCATGTGAAGCCCACCGGGCGCCCCCACCCCACTTGCCCCGCGGAAGGCGGCACGCGCGGCTCCCCTGAGGAATCTTGGTACCAGGGCCCTGGGCCCCTCCGCCCCCGGAGCCCCTCCGTCCCCCGCACCCATGGGGCTGTCGCGGGGCCCGCGCCCGCCTACCTGCTCTGGCGGCCACTGCGCTCTCTGCGTGCGGAGCCCAGCCGCCCTGCCCGTCCGCCCGTGGGCCCGCTCGGCTCCCTCCTGCGCCGCCCGCCGCTCCCGCGCCCGCCCAGTCCGCCGCCGGCGCCCGCCCACGAGGACGGCTCCTTTGGGAGCCGCGCCCGCGAGCCCCACCACCCGCCCTGCCGCTCCGGCCCAGCACGCGGGCCTCCCCCGCGCGCCCGCCCCAGTCCCGCACTCCAGACTGGGTCTGCGCCGCTCTCCCTGCCTGGGCCTCAGTGTCCTCATCCGCGAAATGGGCCGTTCATGAACTGGTTCACGAATATTAATTGCCTTCTGTGAGCTTGGCTCTCCTGCTGGGCACACACAGCCGGAAGAAGACAGAGTCCCTGTCCTGTGTCATTCTGGAGCTCCCGGTCCTGGGAGGAAAGACAAGCAAGAGACAAGTAAATGAGTTACCTCGGAGTGAGATGCTGTGGGGAAATAGGTCAGCTCTAGATGGGTGATCCAGGCAGAGAGCCTGGCAGAGAGCCCAGCAGGAGCGCAGGCCCTGAGGCTCGAGGCTTTGGCCCCTGGAGAACACCAGAGGGTGTCTCGAAGAATGTTAGCAAGGAGGCTTCCAGAGGCTCAGGTGGGACAGTCAGGAGGGACTTAGAGGTGCTGGAAGGGCCTCCAAAGTTGTTGCAATGAGAATTAACAGAGAAAGCACTCCTCCATCAGGGCCCAGGCGACAAAGGACTTGGTTGAAATGGAACAGGATTTGTTACAAGGGCTGTTCCTTCTGTAAATACACTAATCATTTTCTTCCCTGAGGAGGCCACACAGTAAAATTAAGTATGTGTTTGGAGGACCTCCTGAGAGTAACAGATCTGCTTCAAGGGAACATCCTAAATCTGGGACAGGCACGAGTCTCCTATGACATGACACACACCTCCCAGGTACTCCTGCCACACACCAGGTAAACCCCGAGGTACCATTCATCTATGGAAACGGCCCTGGGGCTATGGGCAATGACCCCTTCTAGAATGGCAGCTGTCATTGATGGTACTTGTGGACTCTACGAACATGACCTTATTTGATCATCACAACAGCTCCAAGAGGTAGGCATTTTTATTCCCACTTTACTGATGAAGCCAAGTGAGACTCCAAGACTTGGCTAAGAAACACTCAGATCCAGCCTGCCAAACCCATGGCTCTGCTCACAAGGGCCTTCCAATGACCCTCCTGCTAGGATGCATTCCTCCAGCCCTCCGTGCTCGGTGGCAGAGACAGGGAGCACCCCAGCACCCTTGTCTCCCCATTCCCCATCTCAAGGGCCCCAGTCTCTCCTCTGCCCCCAAAAGCCCAGCATGGGTCCATACGCAGAGGCAGCATCTTACAAAGGAAGGAAGGTATGCAGTTAACGGAACTGAGTCATAATTGTAACTTCCTAGAGTCTAAAGTGGACAATATTTCCTATCCAGAAACTGTTCAGCATAGGCACCTGTTCTCTGTGCAGGCAAGAACTCAGACACTGTCCCTTCCTCTCCATGGGGCAGCTGTGTCAGGCCTCGCTGGGGAGCCCTTCCAGGCAGGCCGCCACACGCACACATTTGAAAACCACTGCCCAGGGCTCAGGAGTCTGAGCTCCACCCCGTGTGGTCAGAGAACAGCCAAGGAGCTGAGACAGCAGGCAAAATCGGGCAGCCAACAGTTGGCTCCTCTTCAGCCAGTGAAAGGAGCACCTGCTCTTACTCCCTCCTCCTGTTCACCTGGTGAAGTGCGATCATCCCATTTCTCAGTGAAAAAAACTGAGACCCAAAGAAGTAGAGTGACTTGTCTCAGTCATCCAAATTGTAGATGGCTAGGCTGGGATCTGAAGGCAAAGTCTGAGCTCCTTCTCCAGCCCTGCAGTGCCCCCTGAGAGGGGGGGAGTGCCTCACAGCAGAATTCGTAGTCCAACCAACACTACAGGAGCACGCTGTCAGACCCTCTGCCTTTGCTGGGGAAGGAAACAGCACCCTCTGGCGGCAGCAGAGCTGGGCACCCAGCAGAGCTCCCCCTCCCCCCCCAAGAAAACAAAGGCCACAAGCAGGAAAGGGGCACTGTATTTCCCATCTCGTGGGGTCCTGGGGCCCAGAACCCAGTCTGGGAGGGCCTACAGCCAGGCAGGCTACATTCCGCAGTCTCTGGGGAAGGGGTTCAGTAGGGTTCTCCCTGCACTGTAGAAGTGGCTGGCTTTTTGTCTGACCTAGACACTGAGCCTCCTTAACAGCCTAGTGATGGACCTCACTTCCCACCCCCCTTTGGCATGTTCCATGTGAATCTCTTTGGAGCCAAATGCAAGCACTAATCCCCCAGGCGTGTTCAGCCTTCCACAGCCTGCAGTTTGACCCCCTTGGTCCACTGCAAAGTCTCCTTGGGCCGACGAGAAAGCTGGAGGTCAGGAAGGAGGCATACACCCCAACGACCCTCTTGCTGGCAATGTGCTGAGATTAGAAACGAGGCCTGTTCCTGCCACCATCTTGAGAGCCAGCGTGGTAAGTGGTCAAGGGCTGGGCGTAGGGGCCAACTCTTCAAGCCTCAAATTCTCTTCTGTAAAATGGAGCTAATAATAAAATCCACCTTGAGGCTGTTGTAAGCAGAAATGAGAAGAGATGTGAATGGCACTTAGCACAGGAAACACGCCCTGGACATCCAAGGCTGCTGTTATTGCCCCCGGTCCTCCTGTGTTCCTCCACGCACTTGAGCACTGCCTCTCCCCCCAAAAGCTAATGAGCAGGCTCCAGTAATTCTAGTCTGGAACCTCTCCCAACCCACACTCCCACCCGAATTAGTCCAACATGGTCCTAATGGGCCTCATCTCCATCAGGGTGAGCTTCTCAAAATCAGTCTGTTTCCCCTTAAGCCTTTCTAGGGTGTCTCCCCCAGACTCCTTCCCCACTCAGACTCTCCATTTTTAGGGACTATCTTTGAATCTCACATATCCAGGTTTGTGTAGATGTTGTTTCCATGGGCTGGACTCATTGAGCTCATTCTCCACTTGGAAAACTCCTATTCATTCTTGGAGACCAACCCCATACAATCCGCCCTCTGTGAAATGTCCTTGTCATTTCATTTCACCACACGTTCATTCTAAAGAGAAGCTAGCAAGTGTGTCCCCCACACGGAGAGCTCCCAGGCAGATGTCCTGCTTTGTTCCTGGAAGAGACACAGCAAAAGAAAGCCACATTAGCTATCCAGGAAAATCAGTTTATTTTCCCATTCCTATGAACAGAGAACTGAAGAATCCCATACATTTGGAAAATCAACAGCACAAATGAGACAGGTCACGATAAATAAAACAACTGACCCCACATAAAACTGAGGTGACTCAAGGACTAGAGAAGAACATTAAGAGACCAGCCATGTTCATTAATCCTCAGAGAGATTAAAGAAGTTGCTGTATTTGCAAAACAAGAGCAGACTGCTAGGAAACGAGAGACCTAGAAACAAGAAAGAACCCTTGAAAATTAAATATATGATTGCTGAAGTTGAAAAACATTTTATTGGAAGGGATGGGGGCAGGGGACAATGTAGGGAAATGTCCCATCATGTGCAGCCAAAACACAAAAAGATGGAAAACCAAGAGAAAAAACAAGAGACATAGATGATTAATGCAAATCATCTATTATCCAATTAATAAAATTTCTAGGACGGAAGAACCAAGAAAATAAAAGGTAGCATATCAGTCATAGACTAAGCTGGAAATAGAATTCACCTCCAGATAGTCAAATGAAGAGACATTAATTGAAAGGTAACTTATGGAGGAGTGGCAGGAGTAAGGCGAAAGACGAGAAAGGGTAAGACACCCAGAGACTGGCAGGGCAGTTATCACTCTACAGCTAAAGGAGTGAGGGGGGAAAAAATCATGTCATCAGAGCCGAGGGACTGTGAAGGCAGGGCCACCCAATGAGCTGTTGGAGTCTGGAGGCAAGCCACTGTCGCCAGAGACTCAACATTGAAACAAAGGCACGTGTGGAAGAAGTATGCCAACTTTTCCCCATCCACTGCCAGTCTCCTGTGGGTCCCTGCCATTGATCAAAACCACCTGGGATCCAACCAGCAAAGATTCCTCCAGACTCTCTGGGCATAAAGAAGGCCAGAACAATGGCAGAGAATGGATCTGGGTGGAGTATTAACAGAAAGTACTCAGCACAAGGAATTCTCAGTAATAAAAGAAACTTTCCCGGAGATGTAGTTTGAAAAGTTCTACTGAGTGCTGCTCAAAATAAAAAGTTTTGAAATACTTGTGCTGTCCCTCTTCCATTCCCTGCCCTTCTGAATATTCATATCCATATCCAAA
>PISX010017739.1:0-42555 GCA_004024625.1 Mellivora capensis | reverse complement strand
ATGGAGGCACAATACTCCATAGTGTATATGGACCACATCTTCCTTATCCATTCGTCCGTGGAAGGGCATCTTGGTTCTTTCCACAGTTTGGCGACCGTGGCCATTGCTGCTATAAACATTGGGGTACAGATGGCCCTTCTTTTCACCACATCTGTATCTTTGGGGTAAATACCCAGTAGTGCAATTGCAGGGTCATAGGTAAGCTCTATTTTTAATTTCCTGAGGAATCTCCACACTGTTCTCCAGAGTGGCTGCACCAACTTGCATTCCCACCAACAGTGTAAGAGGGTTCCCCTTTCTCCATATCCTCTCCAATACACGTTGTTTCCTGTCTTGCTCATTTTGGCCATTCTAACTGGTGTGAGGTGGAGCCTATTTTGAAGGTCTTCCCAAGAAAGGGTTGGTTTGTTAGGTGCAATTTGCTTTCTCTTTGAACTCATGCCTCTAGAGATCCTCTGTGAAGTGGGGAAGATAAAACCTCTTGATTTTCTTATTTTGTGGACTCCTAGATGAAAATGCCTGATGGCTTAATTTAGGCTTTCCCTTTGACTCTCCCAACAATTGGCCATTTTCCGGACCTAAATCCGTTTTGTCTTTAGAAACTTTCCTCCAATGCTAAGGAAAAAATTCTTGGGTTGGCTCCATTCTGATTTGTGTCTGATTCAGTGTATAGGCAATTGAAACTGCTCAGCAGCTGCTTATTAAACTCCCACAGGGTTTCTTGGGTTGTACCAAACTCTGCTACTCTATAGCCAAGTTCAATTTTGATCAAATCTGTGCTGAAGGCTACAGGGCAGGGGGCAAAACAAGAAAAAGAAAGTTGACAGAAGGTGTCCTTCATCTCCTGCTGAACACCAGCACTCAACCCTGTTATATTCCCTGTGGTGTACAAGCCTCTAGGGCATACTTGGAACTTCCTAGATATTAAAACAGGTTTGTTTCATTGGGAGGCTAGACACAAGTTGAGGCTAAGGGAGATTGCAAACCTTGTCTGAGGAGGAATGCTGCAGGGGAAAACAAGACCATATTAGAAGTCTTCAGATCTGAGATGAGTGTGGGGCCTGAAATCAGAGCTGAAGCAAGAGAAGAGGAGCTGTTTGAAGGCAGAGTAGGTCAGGAAGCAAGCTCCCTGAGAGTCTCCGGCACTTGGTTTGGGGCTAGGACTATAGTCCCATACTCACCAGCTGAATCTGAGTGCTTCAAGGAGGCAGGGAAGTGCAACCTTTACCAAGGAAGCTAGCTTTCTCTCCCTCCTGCTTCTCTTTCCCATCTCTCCCTCTCTCCCATTCCATCTCTCTCTCTTTCCCTCCCTACCTCTCTCTCTCTCTCTCCCTCCTGCACACTCACATTTGAATGTGTGTGTGTGTGTGTGTGTGTGAGAGAGAGAGAGAGAGAGAGAGAGAGAGAGAATGAGAGAGAGAGAGTAGGGGCCCTAGGAGCAGTTGGGGACACAGCAGGGAGGAAATAGTGTAAGACAGGGAGGGAAAGAGAGTAAAGGAAGAAGTCCAGAAGCAGGTTCTTCTGGTGCTGGTTCACCTCTCTGCTCTTTTTTTTTTTTTTTTTTTTTACAGTAATCTATGATCTGTAAGGAAGCCTAAAGTGAATTCCTAACTGGAAGTTACTGAGAATTTTGAATTTGTTCTCTTGCCTAAAACCAGGAAGAGTTTATTCTAATAATATAAATGGTTTGATTTTCCTTTATAAGTTATAGTCATCTTTTTATTTCTCCTATATGATATAGGCATTCTTTGTATCTCCAGGCCATTCCATTTAATCAGCAAGATCTGTTTTCCATCTGGACTTGAAATTTAATTGTGTTGTGACAGAGACAGCTAACTTACTTTACTTTTGCTGCGCTTCACTTAGACTGTTTTGATGCTGTCTGACAACTCTCTCCTAAAGCAATAAGATTTCTGATTGTAAATATGCTGTTACAAAAAATAATTGAAAAAATATTTATTGACTTCCTATCATATGCAAGGCAATGTGTAATTTTCAGAGTGTGGAGTGAGGATTAGATAGGAAAAAATACAGAATGGAGTCCCTGCTCTCAAGGAGCTGAGTCTACTTGGGAAGAGAAAATGTTTAGACAGAAAACTATGGCTAAGAATAATAAAATGGGAATCATTTAAAAGGGTCACTTGTGAAATTCAGATACTATCTTATGAAGTCAGAGGACAGAACAATTCCCAAAGACTTGGAAGACCAGCAGTCTTTAGAATGCCTCGTACATATTAGACATGGAATAAATGTATTTGTTGGCTGAAATAGAATTTGAGATAGATCTTGAAGGACGGGTAATAACTTCTTGAAGGATGGGTAGTTTAGTGGAGGAACAATATTCTTGATAATATATATGGTATAGGCAAATGTGGGGGAGGCATAGATTGTGCTGGGGATACTACAGTAGTAGTTTTTCTAGAATAAAGGGTTTATGAAAGGAAATCACATTGAAAATGTGTCTGGTGCCAGATGATGGAAGGCCTAAGGTGCATGGCAAAGGAGTATGAGCTTTATGCTGTAGGTAGTACAGAACAACTGAAGGTTTTGAGAAAAGAATTATATCAAGGGAGGATGCATCTGGTGATACTGTGCAGGATGGATTGACAGGGAGAGACTGGAGGCAGTTGGCCTAGCTAGCTAGGCGGCTACTAGAGTGGTCTGGACAGGAAGTAATAAGGACTGTAACTATAGTAGTAGCAGTGGGAAATGTAGTAAGATATAGAGTAACAACATGTTAAAGATGAATGAACAGGACTTAATGACTTGATTTCATATATGGGGCAAAGAAAAGTGGACAGTAAGATGACTCAGGCTTCTAGTCCACAAGATTGAAGAACAGAGGCATTACCAGAAATGTTTTCTCTGCTTAGAACTTGTTTAAAGCTGTGTTAGGCTAGTTTGCAAAAGCATGAGACTCAGGGAGCTATTTTTATTGTCTGTTTAAGTCCATTTTGTATTGTATCTTGGGACTCTGGAAGAATCCTAGATATTCTAGACTGACATGTTTGAAGTCTGGACTATAGGCAGGGCCAACTGAAGTTATGACAGATCATTTCCATTGTGTCCTGATTCATCTTTGCTGGTTCTACCTGGACTTACTTTTTTTGGTACTCAGTCGGGGCTGAATAGCTTTTATTCATTGAGGTGTCTTCCTCCTTACTCCCTTGTGCAGCACTGTCTTTCTGCTTGATATTAGCATATGTCTTCATGCTCATTTTCAGACTTTGAGAACTACCAGACATCTCAGGGATTGATGCTTGCTGCTTTTTTATGCAACTGAAGACACCAGCCCTAGAAAAGTAATGATGCCTTTATTTTTATTTTATCAGTTTAAATAAAGGAACCCTTTTGCCTGAAAAGCAGACTAAGAGGCACCAGAACATTGTTTTTCCTTTCCTCACAGGGGATTGGGTTCAGTAGTGTATGCTTGAATGAATTCCTTGAAGCAAAAGAGATACTGAAGGAAAATATATGAAAGATTAAAAGAATAGGGGCACCTGGGTGGCTCAGTGGGTTAAAGCCTCTGCCTTCGGCATAGGTCATGATCTCAGGGTCCTGGGATTGAGCCCCACATTGGGCTCTCTGCTCAGCAGGGAGCCTGCTTCCCCCTCTCTCTCTGCCTGCCTCTCTGCCTACTTGTGATCTCTGTCTGTGAAATAAATAAATAAAATCTTAAAAAAAGAATAATGTCAGGTAGTATATAAAAACTTAACGTTTTAAACATTTGCTTATTCCAAAACCATTTCTAATATTTGTCTACAAGCCAGCATATTCCTCAGCACACCCAAACATATGCACACTCCAAAATAACAAAGTTCCATGGTCACTTCTATCATATATAGGAAACTAAATGGGTATAGAGTAACATTTTTTTATTGGAACAATGATAAATTGGAAAGTGGATCTCATGGATCTTGGTGCTTGGAATTATACCATATTTCATTTATAGTGTATTTTTTTAAAATGTTTTCATTTATCTATTTAAGTAATCTCCACACCCAACATGGGGCTTGAACTCATGACCCTAAGATCAAGTGTCACATGCTTTCTTACTGAGCCAGCCAGGTGCTCCTTATTTATCATTTATTTTCAAAAACATTTTCATACTCCTTAGTTCATTTGATTCTCACAGCTCTCTTATGAGGTAGATCAAGTAGATATCATTATTTCCCAAGTTACACAGAGGAGACATTACTCATTCAAGGTCACCAAGCAATATAATATCAATTTCTCTTTCTCCTCCTCCTTCACCTCCTTCTTCTTTTCCTCCACTCTGTCCTGTCCTCATTTCCTTCTTCTCTTTCTTCTTTATTTTCCTCTGTAAAGGAAAGGTTATTGCCAAACTTTGCTCTAGGTCTAAATAGTCAATCAGTCAACAGGGACAAGGGACAACTGGAAGATAGATGAATTCCCTCCTGCAATGTAAAGATCATGTAGCTGCTGTTCACTGTAGCATCCCCACACGCTTCTGGCAGCTAACTTAAGAAATAGGAAGGAAGCACTCAGGGTCTTTGGCTCAAGCCCTCAGAATGGGAGCGACCTGTTTTGTCCTTTGCAACAGATCGATTTTCCTAAGCATCTAGAACTGTTGTATGGGGAACAATCTCCTTATTGAGGATGAATCAAGTCATGGTCTAGGTCATTTAAACAAAGACCAATCTCACCCATGCACATAGTTTCAATGACTGATTTATACAGCAATGAATATCAAATCCATCTCCTTCTACTTCTCTCTCCTGAATTTAAGATCTATGTGTCAAACTGCCTACTGAGCACTGTCAATGGAATGTAATCCTTCCACCCATACTTCAAATTCAACAAGTCTAATACCAAATTCATCATCACCCCTATCTTAACCTACCTCACATATTTCATATCTGTTTTTGGTGATACCATCTATCTTGTTTCCCAGGCTGGGAAATTAGGAGTCATTCTTGAATCCCACTTTTCTATTACTCTCCCATACCCTAACCCCAAGAGGTATCATCAGTACAGCCTCTAAAACCTCTACTCTCCATTCCCTTCTCTTCATTCCCATTTTTGTTGTCTGGGTTCAGGACTTTGCCATCTGGATTTGCCATTGCACCTTACTGTTTCATGGTCTTCCTGACTTCATGTTCTCCTCAATCTTTCACTTAGTGATTATGAGATTTCCATAGCGCAAATCCAATCACATCTCTTCTCTACTTAAAAGCTTGCTGATGGTTTTATTCTGGCTACAGGATCTAGTTTGATCAGTAGGCCTCTACCTGGCTTTCCAAAGGTAACTTTTGCTATGCCTACTCAAGTATCCTGGACCCCAGCCACACCATACTTGCTGTCTGTCTCTGGCACATCTCTGACATTCCTTATGCCTTTGTCTTGGCTTGGGATGCCTTCACCTGATAACCTGTGCTCTGCTTGTGAATACCTATTTCTTTAAGTTGCAGCTTAAATGTTACTTCCCCTCCTCATAGCTCTCTCTAAGTGCTATATTTAGAACCCAAAGTTGCTGCTTTTCTGATCCCATGGTCCCAGAGTTGTCAATAGTTCTGTAAATACATTGAAAATAGCCGCTGTCACAAAGTATTGCAATTATTTGTTTTTCACAAATAAAATAAGCTTGGGGGTAAGGAGATGGGTCTTGTCTACTCTTCTCACCATCCCACACACTTTGCATAGTATTTGGTACTTAGTTGGTTTGCAGAGAATACTCACTGAATCTGTAATTCATTAATAAAAACATTCAATCATTCAGCACCTATATTAAGCCCTGGGTTTTTGGTGCTACACAAGCAAGGCCTGTCCCTGGCTCTCATGGGGCCTACGATCAATTCTTAGAATGGTGAGGACATCCAAAAATAAATGCAGAATTCCAGTGGGGAACATGGTAGGTGTATAGTTTGAATTTACATTGTCAGACAGCATAAAATATAGGCAAAGAGCATAATCTCTTCTCTAGAATTGGGCTAACCTGGGTTTAAATACTGGTTTCATCATTTACTGGTTGTGTTGTTTTAGGCAATTTACCTAATGTCTCTGTGTTTTGCTTTCCTTATCTGTAAAAGAGGAATTATTATAGTCTTTATCTTATAGAGCTATTTTGAGAATTATATGAGTATTTGTAAAACACTTAGTGTCTGACAAATAACAAGTATTTAATAAAATAAATTAAGTGAAATCTAGTGCAGAGTACAAAGAAACCTAAATTGCTTGGTTTAAAGATAATGGGGCTAGCCTTGCTTCTTCCTTACCACTTCTGATTTTACCTCTCATAATGACCTTTCCCCTTCCTGTCACTTTAGGTTCAGAGCTTATTTAGGGGAAAAAAAAGAGGAAGGCATGGTGAGGATGCCACTTGAGAGTGGAGTGTGAAGCCCAGCATCCTGCCATTTCCTCTACTTAGCTACCTCACACACCAGGCGCCTCAGCCTTGCTCAGGGTCTGTCACCTGTGGCAAGGGCTCAGTCCTAGGCCCCTGACTAGTGGGCCTTAAGTACTTCTCTGTCTTATTACCAGTCTCATCTCTCTTCCATCCACCTTTGGGAGTAGCTCTCAGCCTATCTCTACCTGCTCTCCTCACAGAGAAGACTGTGAGGATCCCTGGGATTCGCAGGTAGACATTTCGCAGGGCTTTTGACAATCTCTGGCCAAATAGGATCCTTGGCCCTAGCCATTCTTTCCTTTGTTGCCACTCTTCCACTGGCTCACACCTTTGTGGAGCCTCTGAGCCCAGCAGTGTCAGGAAGGGGGAAAGGAGAGATGAAAAAATTGCTAATAGTCTTGGTAATTATTTTTATATTGCTTTATTTATTTGTTGAGACAACTGTTTTGCCATATTGCTAGAACGTGTGTCTGTGGTCTCAGATTTGGCAGGCCAGTTATGTCACTGCTTTAATGACTCTAGGGCTGTGTCCCTGAGAGGTCGTCCTAATTGTTTCTGCCTCCTCAGCTTGGTGCCAGAGGCTTTGTGTCTGTCTGGAGGCTGTGGCTGGCCAGGGGAAAAGCATGCAGTCTCAAGCACCTTGCCTTCTGCCCATTGTCCATTCTGCAAAGCTCCTGAGACCTAGTTCCAGCCCCAGGGAAAGCTGGTGAAGTCCTCCCCTTTGCCAGAGGTAGGGAGGGAGACAGACTCAGAGGTGAAGCATGGCAGGTACATGAGATGCTCCACTGAATGGTAGAGAGGCTGGGAGGAACACTCGTGCATCTCATCTGGCTATTAGTTGTCAAGGTCACTGCAACCTTGAACCTCTTTTGAGAAGTTTTCTAGGTTCCTTTAGTTGCCAGCATCCTAATAATCCCTTATACCTGGGCAGGGGTTTATAAGCATGTTTACACAAATAATTTTCCTCTTACTTTTTAAACAATCTGATGAAGTAGATAGAATTATTCCATTTTAGAGGTGACAAAACCATGGTTAGAGAGATTAAGAAATGCGCTTGTAATATGGGAACCCTGATCTTTCCATTCCAAGTCCATACTCTTTTCCACATTCCAGGGATGTCTTTTTGGTCCTTCCTGTCCCTCCATTCCCAGAAAGGGTACAGATAGGCTGCTTTAACAGCCTACTCTTCATGTGCCTCTCTCTCCATTTATAATATTTCCCCTGTTATCTCTAGAATCCTTTAGCTGTACGGGAGGCCTGAATAGTGTCCTATGCCTTAGATTTTCTTTTTTTCCCCTTCCCAGAGAGAAAAAGAGCTGAAGATTTGATTCCTACTATTGAACTGATGACTGATCCTAAGTAGCAAGCATTGTATGCGGATTCTAGGGAGTTCATCTTTTGAGCCAGGGCTGAAGCTTATAGGAACAAAGCTCACCTGATGGAAATTTAGACACCAAGGTCAGGTGGTAGCGGGGAAAGGAAAGTATTTTGAGAGAGATGGTTGTTAGGGCTCTGTATTTTAAAATACTATTCAGTTGCAACCAGGGCAAAGAAGCGTGTGAAGTCCTTGCTCCTGACATCTGCCTGAAAGGGCCTCTGTCAGCATAATAGCAGAGCCTCCACTGCTGGCATGAGTGGGGATCCTTTATTCTGGGTACAGAACCAAGTGCTCCCAGAGAATACAAGTGGAAAGAGCCATGGGATAAGAGTAGAGGACCTTGGGTTCTCATTCCAGGTTTGTTGTTGCTTCAGTAAATGTCTTTACCACTCGGGTCCCTTTTTCTGTCTATAAAATGAGGAGGAGCTCTCTCAAACAGAAAAATGAGCATTTGAATAGTAGTGTGTACCTTTGCACACAAAGTATCTTGTTTGATCAGGAGTCGATTTAAATTTAGGATGAGGAAACCAGCTCAGGAAGGTTATGTGGCAGGGCCGATTTAAGCCCAATTTTGTTGGAAGTCATGCTTCAGGGTCTTTATATGGTAAATGAAAATAATGATGATGGCAATGATGGTAGCCAATGAATGCTTATCGTAATCCAGACTCTGTGCTAATCACCACAACATATCTACAAGGACAGTACTCTTATCCTCATTTTAGAAATGCTAAAAGCTGAGTCCCAGAGTGGTTGAGTGTCTTTCTTAAGATTACTCCACTAGAAAGTAGCAGATCTAGTGCTTAAATCTAGGACTCTTTTGACTTCTGGGTCAGTGCTCTTGATACTGCACCCATCTGCTTAAAATGCTAAATGAGAGAGTGCTTTGGGAAATGTCCTGTGCCATGCTACGTGACAGCAAACTTCTCTACATCATTTTAATAGGTCCACCAAATGAGCCTGGCAGCCTCCAAGGGGAAAGCACAATTGTCTGGGCCCCAGATCAAAAGGTAAGATGAAGAAATGCCTATAGGAGAAGCTCTTTCACCATCAGGAAGGGAATGTGTACAGAATCCTCAGATCTACCCTGTTGTGTCAGCTGAACTGCACATCACAAAGGGAACTAAGTGAGCACCTCTTTGGGAGTACCCATTGTTCCATTTTTTCACTGCCACCCTGACTCTTAGCCAAAGCATTCATTTCTTCCATCTCTAGCCTCTTCCAGCAGCTAAGGAGACATGTCCCTTTCTCTCATCCCTGCTCTGCCTTTGGTTTGCCCAGACAGGAGTTAGCCTGTTAGCCTTGCCTTTACCTTTGGGGTCTCGAGGGAACCAAACCTAATAAACTAGCTGTTGTAGCATTTTATTTGGATATGTGCTGGGACAGCATAAAACCTGTGTCTTGCATCTCATAAATTAAAAGGGTTTTATTGTCAGACTCATGGGAATTTTGCTAGGTGCTCAAGCCACTTCTGGCACTAGTTCCCATTTGCAGTATCATTCTCTCTCCATAAAAGCCACAGTTTATGTTCCTCCTCAGACCTTTCCAGTGTACTGTCTCTGTTATCATGTTACAAAGAGACCTCAGGGAAAGAAATCCAGGAATGTTTGCGAGGCTGTGCATCATGCAAACTAGATAACCACATCAGACAGGATAAAGATGAGCATGGTTCAGAGTCTGCTGACAAGTTGGTAGGACAGGCTGGTGTGGGTTCAAGTGGGCTGGGGTTAACATTGCATTTTCCAAGACTTTCAACACTTTTCAAGTCCTGAGTCCACTCAAACCTTTATTTCCTAAATTTCTTCTCTCAGGCTTTTGAGTACCTGAAGAGAAAATCACATTGGCTGTGCACATTGGTGTCACCAAGTTCTGATTTTCTAAGCTCTGTCAACCTCATGGTGCTATTATATACATACTTCTTTTTTTAATTTCTTGGGTTGACTTTCTTTTGAAAGTCCCACTGACAGGGATCCATCCTGTTACCCTGTACCTTGCCTTGTCTCCTACCTCACAGAAAAAAGCCTTCCTTCCTCCCTCCATGGCAAATCTTCTATCTGTATCCAATTTGACTTTACTTTTTGAGGCATTCCTATTCCTTTCTAAGGCTAATCTCTGCACCCCTGCTCTTGATCCTCTACCCCCTAATTCTGCTGTATGTTGCACCATATTTTTTCCCAGATGCTCAGTCTTCTTCACTCAATTCTCCCCTTCTAAGACCTTGAATGTGTTTGAATCTCATCATCCAAAATACAAATTCCCATTCAAGCTACTTCTGCCAACATCCTCAACTGCACTGTGAAAATTCTCAAGAGCATAGCTTTCATTTGTATAGTTTTCATCTCCAATTCCTTTTGCCACCTATTATAGTTGATTTTCTGTCTCCATGACTCATTTCTACAACATCAGAACATTAAAAGCAACTAATATCTACTAGGTTATTATGATGAACCAGACCATGGTGTTGGGCACATTATAGCAATAGTCATATTTGATCCTCACAACAACCCTCTGACCTATATACTATGATAATCTCCATTTAATAGACAAGATAGATAGTCTTTGAGTGACTTATTTGTGGTCACATAGTTCCATGAATGGTAGAACTGGGATTTGAACAGAGGTAATCTGACATAAGAGCCCATACTTTAACTCAGTTACCCACAGACTTGTTCTTTAAAGGCCTAGATAGTGAAGGTTTCAGGCTTTGCATGCCAGATGATCACTGGTGTTACTGTGCAGCTCTGCTCTTGTGTAAAAGCAGACATAGATAATATAAATAAATGGATGAGAGTGACTGTGTTTCAATAAAACTTACTTATGGACATTGAAGTTGAATGTCATAAGTTTCACATGCTATGAATTATGCTACTTCTTCTGAGTTTTTTCGGGCATTTAAAAATGTGAAGACTGTTGCATCTGGGTGGCGCAGTGAGTTAGGTGACCAACGCTTGATTTCTGCTCAGGTCATGATTTCAGGGTTGTGAGATTGAGCTCTGTTGCAGGCTCTGTGCTGGGCATGGAACCTGCTTAAGGTTCTCTCTCTCCCTCTTCCTCTGCCCCATCTCCCCCCACCCCTGCTCGCACACACACTCTCCCTCAAAAATAAAATAAAAAACAAAATTAAAAAAAAAACCCATGAGGACCATTTTTAGCTTGCAGTCCACATAAAAACAGGCAATGGCCTGGATTTGGCCAATGGTTGTGGTTTGCTGGCCCCTGCTCTAACCATTAAATTATTCAGGGCTCCTCAAGTTGTCAAATCCAATGGATAACTTCTTTTTTTTCCCCCAGTGGATAACTTTTTAAGGCTGATGATACACCCCCACTCTTTTCTCCTCCCATGATTTTTGACGGCAACACTCACTTCCAGCTTTCCTTCTACCTTTATGATCCATTAGTCTTCTTCTGAAAGCTCTTTTTTTCTATCTACCTCTCAAATGTTGGTATTTCCCAGGATCAATAGTTGACTTATTTCTTTGTTTACTCTGCTAGAGTAATTAATTCTACTTCCATGGCTAACACCTACTGTTAATGTAGTAACTCAGAGCATGGGCTTTTGAGTTTCCTTGCTTGGGTTTAAATCCTGGCTCCAATAAATACTACTTATGTGACTTCATAGGGTTCTTGTGAAGGTTAAATGATTTATTATTTGGAAAACACTTGGAGCCATGTTGTTAATATGTTTAATAAAATATTCATTTTCATCATGTTATTTTTGTGCTACTATTATCAGATATTTACTTCCTAATCTGTATCTCTAGCTCAGACTTCTTCTCCTTTGAGTCCTAGACCCATATATCTGCCTATTTAACATCTGTACTTAGATGTCACACTGGCATCTTGACTTCAACATGTTCCAAACCCAATACATCATCTCTCTCCCACCCCCACATCCCCTCACCCTAATCTGTTATTTTCTTCCATATATTATTATTCTTGTTAACAGCAAGGCTGTCCACTCAGTCACTTAACTAAGAAAGCTGGGAGTCCAGTTTCATGTGAGAAACAAGTGACATGAAACATCCAGCTTTAAAACCAAGAAGAGACTAAACATTTTAAATTCCCCTCCACTGGAACTTGAGATTAGCTATGTGATTGATTTGAAAATTTTTCCTCTCTTCCCTTTATTAATCTTCTCCCCTTCACTCCTGTCAGAATGATCTCTCTCTGCTTTAAACTTGATGTGCCCATTTCTAACTTCTCACCTTTGATCACACAATTCCTCTCATATGAAAGGCACCCTCCCCATATCTCCAAACAAATGCCATTCAGGAGCTAAAACACCCATGAAGTCATCTTGACTTCTCTAGTCAACAAGATGAGGTATATTTTGGAACTGAGAACTTATATGTTTGAGTTGAATTTATTACATATTTCATACTTTATAAAGATTTCCATCACAAGTCTATAAGTCAACTTGTTTCAACTGGATTATAAGCATCTTGTGTCCACAGAGCATAGAATGTTCTCTTTTGTGAATTCTCCATAGTGTTTCACACAGGTCTCTTTTTGCCTTCAATCACTCTTTCTCTGGCTCCTTTCCCTCCAATAAACATGGACCAAAAAATTCTACTTTATTCACTTTTCTCCTTCTTCTGACTTTATTCCTTGGAGATTTTTCAATTTATTTTTAGAGGTAATTTTTTATACCTATACCTGTGACTTCCCAAGTTTTCATCTCATTTCCTAAGTTCTCTCATGAGCTGCATTCCCATACCTCAAATTTTTTGATGGACATTTTCATGAGGACGTCTTGCCTGACGTCAAACTTAACATGATATTGAAATCTTAACTCATCATCTTCCCTTCTCACCCCACCTTCATCTTTGCTTAAGGCATCACCATTTTCTGTCACCAGATAAAATTTACAGTCATCTTTGACTACCTTCACCATAAATATATAGTCATTCACGATCGTATATCTACTGTTCCTTTATGTGTCCTTTATGCACCATCCTTTCCAGGTCCACTACTATAGTAACAACAACAATAATAACAACTATAACAGTTAATGTGTATAAGTGTTTGCTGTGGCTAAGTACCGGGCTAAGTGTTTTAAATTTATATTTACTTCTTCATAGCATTATGAGGTAGGTATTCTTAGTATTTTTTTTTCATTGGTGAGAAAACTAAGGCTCAGAGTGGCAGAGATAGAATCACACCAGAATGGGTTTGGACTTAGACTTACTTAACTTAGACTTAAGACTTAACCACAGTGCTACTTATTCCTCATCCCTAGATTTCTATAATTTCTTCCTAACTGATATGCCTGTGATTTCTTGCTCCTCCATTGGTCTTTCCTACATACCATTTCCAAAATAATCACCCCCAAACATTGCTACCATCATTTCATTTCTCATCTCCAAATCAATTTCTATCTCCCTTTTATCTACTAAATTAAATCTAGCCACAGTCTAATAGATAAAATCTTCCGCAATCTTAAGCACAACCCACCTTTCCAGCTCGGTCCCTTGGAAGCACGGATTTAATCCATGAATGAATTAAACCACAATGTTCTACTAAGCCATATCGTGACTTCATTTCATATTTGCTTCTATCATCCACTCACTCCTGACCCTGTTGTGAGTTCTTAGAGGGAAAAGGATGGGGATGCATGTTTGCACCCTACAGTGTCTTCCATCTAGTCTATACTTAGTGAGTATATGTCAAGGGCTTGATTGTAGGGGCTCAGTTACCACTTGGAGATTGGATTGTTTAATTGTTCCTTAACACTCTCCTATTTCTTTCTTCCCATGAGTCCTCTCATTTTTCTGTTCCCTGGCATAATTACCATACAAAAAAAAGTAAAAATCCTCTCTTCTGCGATATCAACATCCTAGGAAAACTTTTACCTATGCATCATCATGTCACCAGTTTTTTCCTCAGTTTATCCCCAAACATACCTCCAGGTCAATCTTTCTTCATTGCTTGGTAGTTACCATTAAACTAAATTTTACTCATCTAGGAAAAGTTTCTGGAGATGACCACTGTGTGAAGATGACAACACAGTCTACAGCACAAGTTCGTTGGTGAATCTTGAGGTAAAATATTTTATGTAAACTGCAGACATTCATGTTAGTTTCAGCACTGGTCAGGGCCCCTGAGTGATTGTTATCTAAGAGATGGCAAAGGAAGTGACCATTGTGAAGCTTAGTTCCAAATGCAGGTATTATAAATCTCCAGATGTTCTATGTCCCAGAGAAAAAGCATTCCTGTTTTTATTGGATTTTTTAAAATTTTGTTTGTTTGTGTTTTAGATCCTTGCTGCTTTCTGAGAATTGCTACAGATTAGGGACCACAATGTCAAGGTACAGCATAGAATGCCTTTATAGTTCAGAAGATTATGGTTTTTATGTTTAAGCAGAGATTCATTCTTTTTGAGAGAGAGAGAGAGGGAGAGTGAACATGGGGGGAGGGGCAGAAGGAGAGGGAGAGAGAAAATCTTAAGAAGGCTTCACCTTTGCAAACACATACACACTAACATACATATACACACACATGCATTACTGAACAAAAGTGTCATTAAACAATGTTTACCCTTACTACACATGATTCACATTTTTCTCTTTTAATCGATTTAATTTAAAATAGTGGTGATAATCTGCTAAACTGATTTCAAAGTACTTTGAATCATTGCCCACATTTTGAAAAACACTGGTTTAAAGGATGGAACAAAAAGAGATGATAAGATGTTCTGTTTTGTGCTACTAGAGGTCAAATACATATTGCATGCAACTGATAATGCTGAGAGGGGTCAGTTCTTAAATCACAGCTAAAGACCAATGCCCACAGCAGGGATAACAAAAATAATCAACTGTAGTATATTGATTTTGTTATCAGCTTTGCACAATTCTTTGTTTAAAAGTAAATGTAATTTTTCGTGGTTTTCTTGTGTGTGTGTGTGTGTGTGTGTGTGTGTGCCTGTCACTGCATAGCATGCTGCCCAACTATATGGTAGTCTCTTTCAATGTTTACAATTATGTAAGAATTCCACATTCTTTTGCAAGTTAGGTAGAAAGCTATGTCAATTTTTCAAAGATTATTCATAAATGAGATATTGTGCTTATTTATTTGAAAATATGGTCATCTTATTACTATATGGAATAATATTAGCTATGTTTCATGAATTTGTTATGGTTATGGTTTTTCCCCCAGTGTGGGGTATATAATAATATTGAGGCATGAGGGTAATATAGTGTACAGGGTATTCAGGTAAGCATCATGGGGCCAAAGGGACTGTACAGTATCTTGGAAACTGGGTGTAGTCACCAGTTGCTTGGATAACCGATTAGGTCAAAATTCTGTCCCTTAATACAGGTGTTAGTTCTTCCAAAGTTACACTATAGTAAGAACACAGCGAAAGGACAAGACAGATTTGAGCTATTGTTTCAGAGATTTTGTTATGATATAAAGATCTTTCTGAACATCAATTCATAGTTTCTTGCATTTGCATTCAGAAGTTCTAGATGAAAAAATAATAAAATAAGGAAAGGATGGTGGCAACCAAGTAGATAGTAAACAGAGTGGGACAAGCTTTATTACTGCATATCCTTTTATTCCGATTTTGAGCAATGGATATAAAATACCTATTCAAAAATTTAAATAAAAAAGAGAAAGCACAAAGAAAAAACAAGGACAACAAAAAATAACAACCAAAAGAGCTTTCTGATAATGAAGAGGCAATATAATGTAGGCCAAGTGGGAAATGCGATTTGGGAAGAGAGACCTATTTTCCAATCCTGCCTCCACATTTACTACCTGTGCAGTATCAGGCATACCAGTTAACTTGCCTGATCTTTTCTCCTCAGCTTTTAAATGGGAATAATAATACCTATTACACAGAGGCTGTAGTGAAGATTATTTAAGTTAACATATTTGTAGCCCTCAACACAAAGAAGATTGTGGTAGGCAGGATAATGGCCTTCTAAATATGTCAGCACATCCCCAGAACCTGTGAATGTGTTAGGTTACTTGGCAAAAGGGTTTTTTTTTTATTCAGACGGAATTAAGGTTGATAATTAGATGACCTTCAAATAGGGAGACAATCCTGGATTATCCAGGTGGGCCTGATGTCCATATATGGGCTCTCAAAAGCAGCAGAAGAAAGCCTCAGGGTCAGAGAAAGAGATGCAAAGGAAGAAGAGGTAGGAGAGATTCAGAGTGTGAAGGGATTCACCTGTCCTGACTGACTTTGAAGTTGGAGGAATGGGGCAGCAGACCAAGAAATGTGGGGGACTCTCAGAAACCTCCAGCTGACAACCAGCAACGAAATTGGGACTTCACTCCCAAAACTCCAAGGAAGTGAATTATGCCAACAACCTGAATGAGCAAAAAAAAAAAAAAGATTCTCCCCTAGGGCCTCCAGAAGCAAATGCAGCCCTGCTGACATCTTGATTTTTAGCCCAGTGATCTCCATTTCTGACACACAGAGCTATAACAATAATAAATGTGCATTGTTTGAAACTGCTAAATTTATGATTGTTGTGGACACAATGGAGAACTAATACAAAGATGTTCAATAATTGATAGCAATTGCTATTGTTAATTTAGGGTGATCACAGAAATCTTAGAAATTAGTGATCAGTATTATCTATTATAAGATTATTGATGCCCCACTAATCTGGATCCTCTTGAAAATCAATGGTTGTTGGGCAACCTCAGTGCCTCAGAGCTGGAGGGTACAAACATGCCAAAGGACTGGGACCCAGAGGCTTTGGCACCTGTTTCTGTGTCTTTGTATTGAGGCTGCCCCAGACTCCATATGCCAACCAAGAAGTTTTGGAGAATCAAGTGCTTATTGATTTTATTGGAATGCATAAAATTTATTAAAATTCATAGAATTATTGGAATTCATAGAAATATTGGAATTCATGATATACCTATCATCTTTTATGGGTGGGAAAATTGAACAGGTAGAGAGCTGGGTGAAGGTAAGAGTTTCCCATTTCTTTCACCTGTAAAATAGTGATAGGTATGGTGTTTACCTAAGTCATTAAAGTCTACAATGAGCAAGTTACTTACTTCCTTTGAGCTTTAGTATTGTCTGTACAATAAAGAGGATAATGTACCTATTTTATGGACTTGTCTTGAGGGTTTACATGAGAGGTTGCATGTAAAACGCTTAGCACATTAACTTCACACTCTCTAAGTGTTAACTGTTGTTGAGCTGCCCTTTGGAAGATGTGTTGATAAGGAAAAGTATTTCTTATCTAATAATAAATCATGACTTTCTAGGGGAAAAATCACTGTAGCTTCATATATAATGTCTTAGGTCCTTTGTGAGTTCAGGTTAAAAAATATATCCTTTGATTTTCTCTGCTATGCTTTTACCGTCATTTTTTTTTTTACCTACATCATTTCACATCTACCCTATGAAGTAGGGGTTATTATTCACCCATTTTACAGGTTGTTATCAGGCCAGAAATCAGTAATATTTAGTTCTGCCCCTGAAATGCTATTTCGGCCTTGATTTTTTTCACAGTTGCTCCACTGAAGGGTGTGTGTGTGTGTACATGTGTGTGCCTACTGCACATATGTGCAACATGCAGAAAGAGCCTCACTACTAACTTTCTAACTTGGTAATTTTGAGACATGCCATATAATAGGCCATTCTTGTGTGTGTGTGTGCTTTAGAGAGAGGAAGAAAGTGTGCATGTGCATGTGAGTGGCAGGGAGGAGCAGAGGGAAAGGGAGAGAGAATCTCAAACAGGTTCTACCTCTAGGTGTGGAGCCTGACATGGAGCTTGATCTCAGAACCCTGAGATCATGACCTGAGCCAAAACCAAGGGTTAGACACTTTACCAACTGAGCCACCCAGATGCCCCGAATAGGGCCACTTCTGACTTTAGTCTTATTCTATGAAGTGATTTCATCAGGACCACCTTTAATTCTTTCTGAATAATATTCATTTTGGGGCCCCCATTCTGTTGAAATATATTTTACTTTTTTATGTTTTTCTTAATGTTCTATTTGTGGAAAGCCTAATGTGATTCACACCAATTAGAAATAGGTGCTAGGTGCCCTATAACACCACATCCAATGACTAGTTTTCTAGCAGACTAAAATTAATGACCAAAACATATTAATTATAATAATATCTTCCATGTATCGATTGTTCACAATATGTCAGTGTCTTATAGTGTCTCATGTAATCTTTATAACAACTCAATCTCAGCAGGTGTTATTATTAATCCCATCATACTGATGAGGAATCTGAGGCTGAGAGACAAAGTACCTCATACAAGTTTACACAGCCAGTTACTTGTGGACAGGATCTGCATTTGAACTCAGGTCTGTGTGCATCTCCCAAGTCCAGGTCCTCCTGGTAGGCAAAACAGTCCTATGGTCTGACTTCTTTTAAATCAACTCTCTTGCCCACATTTAAGACTTTAACACTGGATAATGGAAGAAGTGGACCTGGGGAAAGTTTATATTTTAATTTTTTTTAAGCGATAAGCCACTTGAACTGTCCCTGCATGCCCTGGGGATAATTGCTTATTTTCAAATGACTTTCAGATGCTTTTGGGGATAAACTCTAGTCCATTGCCTCTCAGACTTCAGTATGCAAACAAATCACTGGGGAATCTTAAAAATCAGATTCCAATTCACTAGGTCCGAGGAAGAGTTTAAGAGTCTACACTTATAAATAGCTCCCAGGGTATGGTGAGGCTATTGCTGTGGGGACAACAGTGGGGAGTAGCAAGACCCTCACCCTCTCCATCCTAGCCTCTCTTTCCTAACCTTGTGATATCCTCACTATAATATAAAAGTTCTTCATATCATCTTTCCTACTGGGTTATAAGAGATGTGCTTGCACCAGCCTATTTTCTCCCATCCTAGTGTGGGATTAATTGAAACCAGGTATCAAGGCTAAAGAATGGAGGCAGGAAATAACACTCCTCTTCCCCCCTCTCCCCTGCAAACCTTCCTTCTCAGACTCTACTATGAAAACCATCTGCCTGTCTTTTCTGCTTCTTTTGTCTTAATTTTTCAGTAAGTGTGTGAATGCGTGTGTGTGTGCATTTAAGGGTGCTGGTTCTGAGAATGACTATACAAAGCCAGAACCATAGTCACTGGAATCCATCAATTTCCATTCTCCAGAATAACAGAGTGCAGCACAGTCCGGGTTTTCTAGATGCCTTGCTGTTGGTGGTGTGAGCTAGATCAGATAAGTGTGAGCAGTTAAATCTTTGTCATGTTTAATTCTGCCCTCCACCTGAATATGCTAGCTGTGGGCATATGCTATGTTTTCTTAGCTGCCAGTATAGAAGTGTGTGTGTGTGTGTGTGTGTGTGTGTGTGTGTGTGTGTATTGGGGGCAGGTAGAGGGTGAGAAGTCAAGTCACAAGGATATGGCAGTAGAGATGGTAAATATAAACATGACAAGGAAGTAGAGGGTTGTAATCTTGGCAAATGTGGTTTTAGTTTCCTCTTGACTTCCTGGAGAGCTCTCCAGAGAGCTTTAGGAAATGTGTTCAGTACTAGATGTACTGAACTAGTACTAGAAATGTGTTCAGTACTAGCAGGCAGTCTTGGGTTCTGGTTTTGATTCTCTTGCTACATAGTTGTATGATTTTGGAAAGTCATTTTTACTCTCTGGGCCTCAACTTCTATGTGGGTGAAATGAGGGCATTGGGCCCTGCCCAATGATCCCTGCTTGATTCCCACCATCAATTCTTTCTTGCAAAGAGCTAGGGCAATTGCATTGGCTCCAGCATCTAAATGCTAACCCCACAGTGAGTGATGGAGAACCCAACCTAGGGAACCTGCAATTTTTTGCTCTGTCCTACCAGCTTTTATTTCTTTTAGAAATCATCTTTTGTTGCTCAATTGAGCATGATGCACACGTTGTGTATGAGACCACAGCTGAATCACTCAGGACTCCTTCTTTGTGATCAGGTTGGGTCAGTTGGTCTCACGGCTCAGGGGACTTGAGAGACCCATCAACAGAAGGGAAGCTATGGAGTTTTAGGAAGAATGACATTATGGAAATCTCAGCTACTAAGCTCTGGGCTCACTGGCTAGCCTCAGCTTTGCCCTGATCTAGAACAGATTACTGCAATTTCTGCCTAGGCATCCCTTCTGCCTATAGGATGCAAACTTTGTCATACCCCTCCATGAAAACCTGGAAAATGACCAGGCCAGGTTAGGTTGGTGGCAACTTAGGCTGCAGGATGCTTTGGGGAGAAAGGTCCTGTCCCTCATATTCCAGCTAACAGGAGGCTTCTGAACAGCTTAGTGTACTTAGCTAAAAACAAGCATCTTTGGCAGGAATAAAGCAGGTAGAGATCCTTTGGTGCCTCTCCTTCAGTGATAGAGCCATGGCAAAAGGCAAATTAGAATATTTGAAAGTAGGCTGGAAAGAAATAGCATGACACATTTGAAATATCCATTCGATAATTAAGTAACTGAATGGCTCAGAGAATGAAATTTAATATGCTAAGGAGTGAAATGAAATGGCAAAAGAGAAAATGTACTCCATTGCTCCTAATGCTCTGGTTCTAGGGAATTCTATTATTGTTTACTCAGGGTTTACAAGACAAATCATATGCAATTTTAGCATGCTTCATATCAGAATCAATTTTCTGGACTAATTCTCTCCTCAGCTGAGCAAAAGAAAGCAAACACCTGGATGGTTTTCTTCCCACATGTTTCAAAACATCTTTGGGTTCTCTTCTGTCCCTCTCCTCTTCCTTCATATCTTTAATTTTCTGGCCCATCCTTCTCCAAGCCTGTATGGCTCTGTGTGTCATTCTGATTGTGAATTCTAGAAAGAATGGAATCGTAGGACTGTGGCTTGTATAGTTGGCAGAGATGAGAGATATTTGGTGCAGGTTTCTATGTTGGAGCATATACTGAAGCCAGGGGAACCTGTATCAACACATTTGAGGACTGTATTGGCTCTATATCCCTTCACTACCTACCTCCTTGTTCCCTGAGTAACTGTGGATCAGGACCCACCGTGGCAGCCAGATGCTCACATCACCAAGAACAGAGCAGAGACCTATGCCTTCCTTAGGCTCCATCCCTGTGGACGCTTTCAGTTTTTCCCCATTATGAAATTGCCAGTTCTTCCCTACCTGTCTGCAACCCGGTCTTTGCTATTTATGGGAAAGTATAATTTTAACCCATCTAAGAAGATATTTGCTTATGATTGCCTAAAAAAAGTAACAGAATGGGCACATTTTCAGATCCTACTTGAGTAATCCTCATTCTGTTCTGTCTCTAAGCAGTGAGCATTAGAACAAATTGCCCAATACAACATAAACAGTTTCACTTAATGTAGAAGATTCTACATTTCTCTCATTTGCTGAATTGGAAGGAGGTAATTCATTGTATTCCGGTAACATAGTAATAAATAGAAAGTTTAACACAAGAGCCTGGGTGCTTTGGAAGCACAAATTCAAACATTCCCCTCTCTGCTACAGCAGCACAGAGCCCGTATTATATGGGGTTGATCTGAGTCCTTGAAAAAAACACACGCGCGCGCGCACACAGACACACACACACCCCATGTGACTATATATATATATATATATATATATCTCCATCCATGAGAGCAGCATCTCCAAGGGATCAAAACATAGATTTCAAGTGGCATTGAGTTTTTCCTTCAACCTTGCAAACAGAGAAAGAGCAGCTCCTCTTGACCCTGTGGGTTTCCCTTATTTCAGGCTAAATATTTGCTTTGAAACCACTTGCTACTATGTGAATGTATTTTCATGCCTTTTGAGTTACAATAAGCAGATTTTAAAGAGTGAGTGAAAGGTACTATTTGGCACCATTTATATCTCAGCTTTGTAAGAATCTATGGGAAAGGAGACATGATATAAATCGTCTGTAAAACACCAACCCCCCCAAAAATCCAGTCTGAGACAGACAAAAGACAATAATGAATGCTGATATACAAACTTATCATATTTGCTAAATGCCATGAAGATAAATTACATGGCAATAGACAAGTGGGTCTGGGTACCATGTCAATGTAGTAATTATTTCTCATTTGAAGTAGGGCTGACACGCATGCACAATCTCTAAAGGGAGCATTATTGATTCATCTGTGTCTCTCCTACTCATAAAATAAACTCGGGTAAAGTTCACAGATTCTGTCTTCCACGCTGGTTTCTAGGCTTCAGGCTTTTCATGAAGGAGTGATAACCTTGCTAGCCACTCAGCCATCACGGCATATCTGACTATGGCCAGAAACGCAGGTTGGCAATGGGGAAGAAGCTCCTCTCATAGTCACATTCTTAGAGTCCATGGAGAAATACCAGTTATCTGCAAATACAGCTCAGTACCCCTGTGTGTGTGTGTGGGGGGGGCATGATAATGTCCAAGTCAGTATATGTGTTTGGAGGGAAGGGGTGTCTACTTTAGAGCAGAGATTTGACTGAGGTCCTCCCATTTGAATTTCCTAGTTCATTTAAGGAAGCCAGGAAAACAAATCTGGTCATTTCTTAAGTTTGAAAGATACAAAACAGAAAGAAGGGTAAATGGACTCTCATGAGTTCACCTCAGGTCTCTGCATCTTAAAGTGGGTTTGGCAACAGGGCCATTGTCCTTATTCCCATGCCCACCTACCTCCCAGGTGGTTTTTGAGGAAGCCTGGGAGCAGGTTCTTACCTGCCTGATACCTACCCAGGGATGGAGCAGATCACTGACCAGGGTAGGGCAAAGCTCTGGTGTAGGAGAACATCCGGAAAGAAAGGATTCTTTTGGTCATTGACAAGAGCCACCTTTCCTGACACCCCTAGAGCTTTACCCCATCGCATCTCTCTCCCTGTGTCCAAAAAACAATCTGTTGCTGGCTTTGCTCTGCACCCCACTACCTCAGCCTACAGCCCGACAGCCAGCGCCTCCCAGTCCTCAGCATCCCAGCACCCTCACTTAACCCGCACCTCGCCACCCCTTACGGCCGCGCTCGAGCAGCGAAGCAGAGGGCACAGGGCCGCCTGTCGACTTACCCCGGGGCCAAGTGGTTTGTCCGGATCTGCGTCCTCTGGTGTCCGCGAACCAGGGCGCGCGGTGCGACCGCCTCGCCAGACTCGGTCTTCAGGCGGCGCGCAAACAGCAGCCGCCTGGGACAGCCGCGGGCCTGGAGGCTGCCCGCCGGTGGGCAGCGGAGAACGGGGAAAGGGGCGGGGTGTGGTGAGAGGCGCGAGCGCTGGCTCCTACCTTGGTTTTTCCCTCCGCTCTTCAGTTATCCCTAAACTTCCCTGTAGCTGGCCGGCCCTCCTTACCTTTCGCCTCCGTCAGCGCCCCGAAACTCTTCACTCCACCCGCCCCCTGCCTGTTCTCTCGCTTCTCCGGGCTGTATGACCCAGCCTGGGCCGCTTCAAACACACGCACTCCCTTCGCGCAGCCAGCCACACAATAAGAGCCAGGGAAGAAACTGACACCGGCAAACTGACAGGGGCGGCCGACACGGGACTGTGAGGGGGAGAGAGAAGAGATGGGGAGAGAGAGACAGGGAGAGAGAACCACAGAGAGAGAACCGCATTTACACTCGCACATGCACAAACGCACACTCAAGCTCCAGCTGCCAGGTAGCGGCTGGCGGGAGACCCGGCCACCCCTCCAAATCTTTCTCGACTAGAGGTTTCTGTCCTCTTCTGCTGCCGCTTCTGGAAAATGCTGTACAACGAAGGGGAGAGAAAAGCAAAGAGGGGTGGGGAGGGGAAAATCGAGGAGGTGCGCTCCCTTTCTCCTCCCCACCCCTAGCTCCAAAAATGTCCAACCCTGAGCTCTTTTCCCTTCTATCTGCTCCCAGCTTCCCTCTGCTCCTGTTCTCCCTTTCTCCCTCCCTTTGGGTGTCTGCGAGCTGCGGAGAACCCGTCGCGGTTGAGGTGTGTGTGTGTGTGTGTGTGTGTGTGTGTGTGTGGTGTGTATGGGGGTGGGGGGAGAAAGCTGCGGATGGCGAAAGCACCTCTCACCTCCCCCAGCCCCGGCCGAGGCCTCACACACCCCCAGCTCCTGGAAGGGGAGGGCGGGGCGGGGCGGGGGAGGCGTGGAAGGGGGAGGGAAAGAGGGAGGACGGGGCAGCCTGCAGGGGCAGCAGCTACTGCCGTCTCTGCAGCTCGGTGGCCAGGGGTGGAAGGAAGCCGCAGCCGCAAACCCAAGTCACCCCCCGCTGCCCTGTCCCACCGCCTCATCTCTCCCCCCTCGGTACGGAATTTTCTGTTTCGTTCGTATGCTCTCCCTGGGCCTCCCCCTCCCCTGGGTGGTGGCAGAGACTGGGGGGCTGAGCGCGGGTGCGGGTAGCGGGGACCGGAACGCCTCGGGGTGGTTGGCTTGCAGACTCTCTTTTTGCCCCTTGGCTTGAGTATCCCCTGCTTTGGACAGTGACACCCCCACCCCCACCCCTCACAGCCCAGGCTCTGTGCTGGTGGTGGTGGGGCTGCACTGGCAGCCACCAGTCATCCCGGGGGAAGGGGAGTTGAGCCAATGAGAGCGTGGGCTAGCGGCCGGTGGACAGCCGGACAGCAGGACAGTGGGACCCTGAGTTGCCAGGGGCTGACCTGGGGTCATCTGGTCTGATTTTAATCCCTGACGGATTTAGTGTAACCCAGTGCAGGCAGCCCGGGAACTAGCCAGATTCTCACATTGTGTCCTTCTCACCCTTAGGGTCGGTCTCCCAAGACCAGCCTAGATTGAAAGGAGGTGGGGAGTGGGGACGGATAGTGGTATTGTAGGATGTGGGATTAAGTTGCTTCGTGGTGGCAGTGGCGTCTATGTGGGGAGGGCAGTGTCACCGGACACTTGGGCGACTCGCTGATTTTTGTACCTCTGTGTCCCATGAGTTCTCCCCCCATACTCTTGCACCCCAAATGCAGATCCTCTTGAAGCTTCCTGGGACCAACTGAATGGCTCCCCACCGCCAACCCCCCCCCCCCCCCGACCCCGCAAGCCTGAGACTACTACCTGCAACCTGCAGGCACTTAGGTCCACTAGCTGGCAGCATCTTGTGGCTCGACCTCACAGCCCCAAAGCTCTGCGGCTTTGTCTTTTATCTCCTTCATTTCCTCTCTTCAGAAAGAGGGAGGGTGCGAGGCTCTTTGCCTTTTGAACGCTGGGCTGGTACTTGAAACCCTTTTCCCTACCCATTCTCAGAGTAATCTGGAGCTCAAAGAATGCTCCACTGTTCTTCCAAGTGTTGCCTGCATACACACTGTGAGCTTGAGTTGAGCTCTAGAAGGAGCCAGAACCTTCTGCCCTAAGTAGCCCAGTGTTCCATTGCCTTGTCATTGAAGCTTGGCGTCGTTATATTTAGTGGGAGCCCTAGCAACTCTCCTAGACTACCCTGGGAAAGTCCCTCAGGGCACCAAGCAAGAAAAGTTTTTCTGTTGTCCTAGTCCCCTTCTGCCTGAGGTACCCCAGTATTCTGGAGAATATTAAGCTTTGTGTGGGAGCAAGGCATCTGAGAAAAGTACTGCCTTGGGGGATGAAGAGTTTGTGTTTGTGTGTGTGTCTGGGGGGTGAGGATGGACCCCTCCCCCATAGGGTTTAAACACTTCAGGAAGTGTTTCTAAACATTGGGCAATGATATACAAGAAAAAAAAAATCACTTGATTCTGGAAACCTTTCTGCCTTTCTCCCATTCAAAGGCAGTTTTACTGTGGCCAAAATCCTCAAGTGCAGAGCTTCCCAAACAAGCGAGGTCAATGTGATTAAGCTGGTTCCTCTTTTGGCATGAGGGGTCAGTAGGATAAGTAGCTCTGGACAAGACCTTGGACAAGTGGGGTGTCTCTTTTTCTCTGACCAAAGTGTGGTCTAGCTGAGCCTTCCAGCCAAGCCTAAGATGCAACAAGAAGCAGTGCTCAGGAAGAGAAGGAGAACCCTATTCTTCTGAGCCTGCTCCTTCAAAGGCCTTATATACAGTGCAATTGTCTTTAACATAGGGAGATTATGGGTGTTTTTGAATTTTGATGCTTTCCCAGTGGATTGTGGATAAGACCTCAAATTTTCTTCTTGCACTCACCCTACCCTGCTAACCTCTTCAGGAGAGCAAGGATATACAATCTCTTCCAAAGTTAAAAACACCAAGCAAATGCCAGGAACCACCATGTGACTTCTAGGTCAAACTCACTGGAAGGTCTCTTAATGTAGTAAGCTGACTTGGGCAGGAACCTAAGCTTGCCTCAGTTGCTTGTCAGCCTTGGGGGGGGGGTGCTCATCTTCTCTGTGAATATGGAAATATTCAAGTTTTCTACTTGGTAGCTGAGAGTGTAAGTCTGAACTATCCTAGAGAAGTTTGCAACCAAAGGCTACAACTGCAGAAGTGGTTCAAAGCCAAAAGTGGAAGTGAGTACGAGTAATGGAGGCTAAATCTACCTGGCTTCTAGGGGAGGTTAGCTGGCCTAATGCCCTGGCCTATTCAAACACCACCTCGATATGACTTCGTAATGCAATTGAGACTTCAACACTCAGGGGCACTGTCTTTACTCTTCTCACAGCCTTGACTAGAGTGGTAAGTGGGACAGGTAGATCAGAGTTTGGTGTAATATCAGAGGCACAGTGAGATTGATGTGAGAGACCCAGAGAGTAAAGGCATTTTCTTTTCCCCCTTAAGCAGGATTTCTCAATGTAGGCAGTACTGACCTTATGGGGCCCTGTGGTTCCTTACTGTAAAGGGCTGTCCTGGCATTATACATTGCTTAGCAGCATATCTAGCTTCTGTCCACTAGATGCCAGTAACACTCCCCACCTTTTGACAACCCAAAATGTCTCCAGACATTGTCACATGTCCCCTAGGGGGCAGAATCGGCCTCCCCACTGAGAACCACTGCCATTTAAAGTAGTGTCCTACCTCAAAGACAGTATTTTACCTTAATTCTCCCCACACAGCCTGTCCAGATCTTGTATTGAACAGAATCTCAGAAAGTATGGAATAGCTTGTGAGGAAACAGCATAAAAGAGAATTATGACAAATTGAGAAACTTTGACAAATGATTAAATTCATTGTTATATTCATTGTTATATTCAACATGGAACTTCTGTTGAGCACTCACTATAAGTAGGGTGTTGATTATAGCAAAGACCTGTAAAGGCACAATTCCAGCCTTCAATATACTAAGAAACTATTGACCTTTATGTCCCTAAAGGGAAAGGGTTACAGATTTTCATGGATAACCAGTTCCTGGATTGAATCCAACCCAGCTTTCTCCTCCTTTTATTTTCCTTTGTCCTCAAACAGTGACTTATTCTTTAAGGTTCTGCCTTAAGGAGATTGCTCTTTGTCTTACTAAGCACTATAGCTCTAAGTTGAATTTTTTGTGACTTCTCTCTCTGTGACACATAGGACACCATAACAATGTATCCAGCATTGACATTACCACAGCATCACAAAGGCTTTAACAAATTGAACAGTTTGAAAGGCAGGCTTTTATTTACAAAGGAAAGGGCTTCTAGTCACCTGCACATTAGAGAAATACTCAGCAGTGGCAAAGACAAAGGAAAGGAATGGAATGGAAAAAGAGGTGATTCTTAAAATTCTGTGGAGTGTTGATTGTAGGTTTTAACTCAGCTGTCTCTGTCTCTTGTTGCCCCAGGAAGTCAAAGAACACTAATGTGAGTTGTAGAATCCTGCTCAGGATTTCAACAAAGGAAAAGAGAGGAGGAAGTGGGAGTATCTGTTCAAAATCAGCTGAGTGAGTGCCTGCCTTAGAAAATGAGTTTCTGGTGAGCCAGACCTACACCAGTGTCATTTGCTTTGAATAAGTCCTAGGCCAACACAGTGCAGATATAGATGGCAATATGTCACTTGTGAAAATCCAACACAGGCACTACCAATCGGGACATTTAAACTTTATATATTCGTGAACTACTACTTTCTTGCCAAGGCTAATTTTTTGTTTAAGTGAAAGTTTTGCCTGAATTGGGACTATGAATGGCTGTAAGTAATTGAAAACATGTTTCACATTTCAAAAGGGTGTTCAAATTCTTATATCACAATAGGTTCCCTGTAGTCATGGCATAAGGCCTTAAATAGTGATTAATCTTAATAAAAGAAGTGTAAACAGAACTGTACTTCATGGATTAGTTAAGGACTTTGCTGTGCCTACCATTAATAGGAATGCAAATGTAGCTAGCCCTGGGCAAATTTATAAAGTGGAATTATGGCATCACAGAACATCTAGGGAACACTGGGCCTTGCCTAAGTTTCCTTGATAGTGACAGAGACAAGACCCCAGTCAAGTCTTGCTGCCGTGTAACTGACTCTGTGTGTGGTCTCAGCAAGGGCAGGTTTAGTCTTTATTCTGCTTGCCCCCATCCCCTTAGCTTATTAAAAAGCTGCCCTCATGGAGTGACATGCTCTGCCCTCATCAAAATACCAGAATGTTCTCTCTCTTAGGAATAGCTCTGTCTTCAGCCTTTTTCCCCCCTAGTTGTCAAGAAGTAAAGCATCTATCTACTTAGTAAGGAAAGTGAAAGCATGAGGGGATGGTATTTTTTTCATATAAAGACTTCCAGAGAGATCTAAAAGCACCCTAGTTGCAGGTCAGGCTTTGTAAATATGTGGAGGACAGGGTAGGACAGAGAAAGTTTGTTTCTCTTGCCTTTTCAAGAGTAGGCAATTTTTTTTCAGGAAGGGCTTGGTACAAAAATGAAATTTTTTATTTGAGTATTCTTCTCTGGAGAATTGGTTGGTGTGAAGGAGTATCTGGTGAGCTGTGCTTTATTCTTGATCAATGACACACATCCTTAATGGACAGAGTAGTGAGGAACTAGCTATGAAAGTCTCTTGGAGAGTGGGTCCTATTAGGGAATGTAAGCTTTGGAGTCAACAGACTTTGGTTTTAATTCCAGCTCCACGTCTTATTAGTTATAAAAAAAAAAACTATAATTTTGATCAAGTTTGATGTTTTTGTATGAACATTTTATGCTTTTATTTCTTATGTTTAGGTCTTTGATTAATTTTGAGTTAATTTTTGTTTGTGATGTGAGATAGGGGTCCACTTTCATTTTTTTTGCATGTGGATATCTGGTCCCAGCATCAGCTGTTGAGAAAAATGATTCCTTCTCCATTAGACAGTCTTGGCACCTTGTCAAAAGTCATTTTGCCCATAGATATATGGGTTTATTTCTGGACCCTCAATTCGTTTTAAAAAAAGATTTATTTATTTATTTGAGAGGGAGAGAGCACATGCATGAGAGTGGGGGAGGATCAGAGGGAGAGGGAGAAAGAGAATCCTCAAGCAGACTTCTCACTGAGCCTGGAGCCCAGTGTGGGGCTCCATCCCAGAACTCTGAGATCATGACCTGAGCTGAAATCAAGAGCCTGCCACTTAACCGACTGAGCTACCTAGTTTCCCCTGGAGCCTCAGTTCTATCCCAGTTGGGTTAATTTGTCTAGCTATGTTCTAGTATCGCACTCCTAATTACTGTAGCTTTGTAATAAGTTTTGAAATAACTAAGTGTGAGACCTCCAAAATTGTTCTTCTTTTTTCAAGATTGATCTGGGTATCCAGGGAATCCCACCTCTATATAAATTTGAGGATCAGCATTTCCATTTCATCAAAAAAGGCCATTAGGATTTTAGTTGTGATTATACTGAATCTGTAGATCACTTTGAAAAGTACTTCCATCTTAACAATAATTCCTCCAAGTATGACACACAATCATTCCACTTATTTAGGTTTTCTTTAATTTCTTTCAGGAGTGTTTTATACTTTTCAGTGTGTAACTCTTATTCCTCCTTGGTTAAGTTTATTCCCAAGTATTTTGCTCTTTTTGATGCTATTGAAAAATTAAATTGTTTCCTTAATTTCCTTTATGGATTGTTTATTCCTAATGTATAGAAACATAAGTGATTTGTGCACAATGATTTTGTATAACCTGTCACTTCGTCTAGTTTGTCCATTAGCTCTAAGAGTTGGTTTGTTTATTCTTTAGGATGTTTTCTCTGTATAAGTTCATACTGTCTATAAGTAGAGATAGTTTTATTTCTCCCTTTCCAATTTGGATTCTTTTTATTTCTTTTTCTTGCCCAATTGCCCTGGCTAGAACTTTTGGTCCAATGTGGAATAGAAGTGAAAAAATGGGCATTCTTGTCTTATTTCTGATTTTAGAGGAAAAGATTTCAATTTTTTTGTAATTGAGTATGAAGTTATCTGTGAGTATTTCATAAATGCCCTTTATCAATTGGACAAAATTGCTTTATGTTCCTAATTTTTGAGGGTTTTTATCATGAAAGGGTGTTGAGTTTTATCAGATGTTCCTTTTTTTTATTAGTAGAGATGATCATGTAATTTTTCCTTCATTCTATTAATGTGGTATATATTACATTGATTGATTTTCTTGAACCAACCTTACATTCTTAGGTTAATTCCCGCTCAATTATAGTATATAATCCTACTAATATACTGCCGAGTTCAGGTTATAGTATATTATTGAGGATTTTTGCATCTGTATTCATAAAGGATACTGGTCTGTAGTTTTGTCTTTTAAGGTCTTGGTCTGGCTTTGGTATCAGAGAAATGCTGGTCTCATAGCATGAATTAGGAAGTATTCTCTCCTATCTTTTGGAAGAGTTTAACAATGATTAGATTTAATTCTTCTTTATTGATAGAATTCTTTATTGATAGAATTTATTGATAGAATTGATAGAATTCACCAGTGAAGCCCTCTGGTGCTGAGCTTTTCTTTGAAACAATTTTGATTATGGAACATTTTTGATTACTGACTGAATACCTTTGCTTTTTAAAGATCTGTTCAGAATTTCTATTTATTCTTCAGTTTTGATAGTTCATATTTCTAGAAATGTTTCCATTTTATTTCCAGTTATCTAATTTCTTTGTATACAGCTATTTAATTTTTTTCGTATACCTGTTTTATGTTTGTACAATTGAGAGTAAAATGTTCCCACTTTCATTTCTGATTTTAGTAATTTGAATCTTCCCCCTTTTCTTAATCTAACTAAATATTATTAATTTTGTTGATATTTTTAAAGAACTACACTTTGCTTTGTTGATTTCCTCTATTTTTTTTCTATTCTCTGCCTTATCTCTTCTCTAATCTTTATTATTTCCTTCCTTCCACTAACTTTGGGTTTAATATTTTTTTTGTTCCTTAAAGTGTAAAGTTAGATTGTTGATTTGAGTTACTTTTTTTTTAAAGATTCTATCTATTTATTTGACACAGAGAGAGAGAGACAGCGAGAGAGGGAACACAGGCAGCAGGAGTGAGAGAGGGGGAGGGAGAAGCAGGCTTCCTGCTGAGCAGGGAGTCTGACATGGGGATCCATCCCAGGACGTTGGAATCATGACCTGAGCCGAAGGCAGACACTTAATGACTGAGCCACCCAGGCACCCCTTGAGTTCTTTTTTTAAACACAGATGTTTGCAATATAACTGTCCCTTGGAACACTGCTTTCATTATATCACATGAGATTTGGTGTGTTGTATTTTCATTTTTATTCTTTTTTTAAAAATTTTCATTTCTTTTCAGCATAACAGAATTCATAGTTTTTGCACCACACCCAGTGCTCCATGCAATGTGTGCCCTCCATAATACCCACCACCTGGCTCCCCCAACCTCCCACCCCTCGCCCCTTCAAAACCCTCAGGTTGTTTTTCAGAGTCCATAGTCTCTCATGGTTCATTTTTATTCTTAACGTATTTTTAAATTTTCACTTGTGATTTATTCTTTGATACTTTTGTTGTTTGAGAGTTTGCTATTTAAATTCTATATGTTTGTGAGATTTCCTGTTTTCCTTGTCTTATTGATTTCTATTTCTAACTTCACTCCATTGTGATTGGTGAAGATACTTTCTATGATTTCAATATTTTAAAATTTGTTGAGATTTGTTTTGTGGTCTAAACATTTGTTGTGTGGAGTATTCTGCAAATATCTGTTCCATCTAGTTGGCTTATAGTATTAGTCAAGTCTTCTATTTTATTATTCATTCTTTTGGTCTTATTTTTCTATCCATTATTGAAAATGGAGTACTGAATTCTCCAACTATTATTTTAGAACTATTTCTCCCATAATTCTTGAATCATACATATTGGGTCTCTGTTGTTTGGTGTATATATATTTATACTGTTAGATCTTCTTGATGAGTTGAACCTTTTATCAGTATATAGTATTTTTCTTTGTCCCTTACAACAATTTTTGACTTAAAGTCTATTTTTTCTGTAATTAGTATAGTCACCCCAGCTTTCTTTTGGTAGCTATTTGCATAGAATATCTTTCCATTCTTTCACTTTCAAACTCTGTATTTTGGCTCTAAAGTGAGTCTCTTAAAAGCAGATTATTCTTGGATTATGTTTTTTGTTAAATCTATTCTGCCAATCTCTGCCTTTTAATTTTAGACTTTAATCCATTCACATTTAAAGTAATTACTGATAAGGAAGAACTTTTTATTGCCATGTTACTATTCTTTTTCTATCTATCTCTTTTGTTTCCTAATTCCTCCATTTATACCTTATTTTTTTTTTATTTCCCTTTCTGCTTTGGCATTCTGTATGGTAAATGACCACTATGGGAAAATTAATAATCTATTCTTCATATATTTATGCAATAACTATGAAATAGAAAACCCTCACTTCCCCCTATACCTACTTTCTCATCTTCTTTCATAGGCATGCAAATAAACTTCTCTGGTTTCTACCTCTTATAGCCATACTTATCCACTTAAATGTTCAACCATCAGTTCAAACTCAGTTGTTCTGAAATGGACTACTTTCCCCAGAAAACCCATTTTATTTTAATAAGTAAAACATAATCAGGAATTTTTATTATTTTGGTCCTCCAGACTTAAGCTTATTGTGGATTCTTCCCTCTCCCTTAGGCCTCCACTTCCATAAAATCATTAACATCTATTGGCAATTTCTCCTTGTCACTTGGATTTGAGGGAAAAATTCCAGACAAAGGTCATAGTATGTGAGGATTTCTGGGCAAAACATGATATGTTTTAGGAAGAGAAAGAAAATAAAAGCAGAATAGTCAGAGGCTAGATTATGCAATTATATAAAATCATGTGAGGACTTGTCATGCTAGAGACTTTGAAATTTATCCCAAGAAAAATGAAAAGCCATTGAGGAGGAGAGTTATGTGACTAGGAATCCATGTTAAAATGATCATCTGTTTTGATAGAATGGGTTAAAGGAGAAGAACACCAGAGGCAGGAGGATTAGCTACGAGGGTGCTGAAATAATATAGGAAAGAAGTAATGGTGGACTAGAATAAGGCAGTCACAGTCAGGTTGTAGAGAAGAGGACAGAATCATCAGATAGTTACAAAATATAATCATTAAGACTTAGTGATGAATTGACTGTGATGGGTGAGGAAGAAGAATGTGTCAAAGACAATTTCCAAGCTTCTGGCTTGAGCAAGTAGGCGAATAGTGATACCATTTTACTGAAGTGGGAAAGCTGATAGACATATTTGAGAGGAAGAATAGGAGTTCAGGCAGGATAGGAAGAAATTAAGATGCCTGTGAGACATCCAAGGGGAGATGTTAGAGAGTTGATCATATAAATCTGGATCTCCAAAAAGATGTCAAGGCCGGTGACAAGATTTGGAAATTGTCAGCATGTGCATAGTATCTAAAGCCATGTGATTTAATATCACCTAAGGAGAGAGTATAAATAGAAGAGGGCAGAGGGCTAAGCTGTGTGTAGTCCTCCAACATTTATAGATCAAGCAGTGAAGTAAAGGCCACAAAAGAGACTGAAAATACTAGAGAGATAGGAGGAAAATCAGAATAGTGTGGTATTCCAATAACAGTTGAGGGTGGTAGCCAAAGGATAAATATTTCAAGAGGGAATTCAAGAGAGCTGGCAGAAAAGAGGAAATGAAAGAGGGATTAGTTGGGGCATATGGAGTCAAGTGAGGTTGGTTTTCTTTGTTTATTTTTAAGATGAGAGAGCCTTTGAGATGTTTAAATCATGATAGGAAGAAACCAGTAAAAAAGGAGTGAAGGAGAAAGGAGATAATCAATATAGTGGAGTCCCCAAAGGGTACAGAATTAGCTTTAGAGAGGAGGGGGACATCTTTCCTACTGTAACATAAATGAAGGAGGAAAAAGCATCAGTGTAAATTAAGATAAGTTTGTAGATTTCATGGTACAAAGGTGGGGTAGTTTCCTTCTGACCTTTTTATGCTTTCTGTGGAGTACTATGAAATGAGACCATTTACTGAGAGGAAGGGCTCAAGGTGTAAGGGTATGGAGGTTGAAGGAGCATGTAGAAAATAATTTTGAGAATGGGAGATTCAGCTAAGTGAGTAAACTAGAACCACCAGGCACTGTTGAGAGCAAATTGGTTTTCTTCCAACCCTGCTCAGCAGACTGAGTGCAGATGCAGAGAAGGGAGATGGTTAAATTATTCAGGATTTTGCTAAGGGGGTGTGATAGAAGTATCGTGGATCCAAAGAGTGGGGGATGTGATGGATGGTTGAATCCAAGCTCCATGCAGAGAGAAGTAAAGGCAAGTGGAGGCTATGGTTTTGGTTAAAATAGAGGGCTCAATGAAAAGGTGGTCCCAGTGAGGTTGAAAAACTTTATTGTCTTGAGAATGAAGTGCACACAGCAGAAGGATAGAGAGACTTGTGGTAAGAGAGTGGAGTCAGAAATTAATTTTAGAGAAGGAACAGTTTCTAGCCTGACAAAGTCAACGATGTGGCTGTGAGAGTGGATGGCTGAGGTACAGTGAAGGAGGAGAAAATAATTGGAAATAGAACTGAAGGATTAGGGTGTTGGTTGGATCATCTATACAGCCGTGGATGTCACTAAAGTGATGGCAGGAATTGGTGTGTAGACAAAGTTGAAAACCCAAAATTTTCAGTGAATGGAAGAGGGTGGGGATGGTGGTGATAAAATGACTGGGAAGTTGGTGTATAACAAGAATGTTAGAAGGCTATTTAGCAGAATGGTATGAGTTTTAAAGTAGCAGGGATTATATAGAATCTGGAGCGAGACTGCCTGAGCTTAAATTCTGATCCCACCACAGAGTATAATTGTGAAGTTACATAATCTCTGTGCCTCAGGTTTTTTTTTTTATTTGTAAGGTGGGAATGATAATATTACTTACCTCATAGATTTGTTAAGAGATCAAATAAGTTAAAAGCTGAAGAATATTTAAAATAGCATCTTCCCTGTAGTTATATTTTTATGTAGTATCTTTCTTTACATAAGGCTGGGTACTCATCTCTGATTATTTTCAGATACAGGATCTCAACCACCTATAGACATCCCATTTGTCAGCCTGAGTGGTTTTATTCTTATCATCTGTGACCCATTCTTACCAAGGCTATGTTCAGCGATGAGGTCATCAGACTTAACCAGGTCATCAACAGGGAGGCCATGTTTTCTGAAGCCCACTTTGTTTCGCAAGAGGCTGATGGGGAATATATTGGTTGTGTCCTCAAAGTTGTGTTGGTAATAAGTGTCATTAGACTCATAAGCAGAGTGACCTGACAGGAGCTTCATCAGTACCTTTGAAGCCACATTAAACAATGTGGTGTAACCATTACAAATAAACATTTTCCTATTTGGGAACTAGAAACCGACCAGCCAGACTCACAGTATAAGAGCCTCACGCTGCATAGAAAAGCAACGTAGAGTGGGACGATGAGAGGGTAAAGCCATTCCCAGGAAAATCCTCTGTCAGGGGCAGTTACATATCCCTATAAATACTTAGTAGTCCTAGAGGGTAAAACTGGAGGATATATCATCATGATTTAACATTTTAATGCATGCCCAAAGCAAGCATTTATTCTCTAGTTCCCCCCATCCCACCCAGATATGCCAATATCAGGTGATTCTAATAGAAACACAGGTTCAGATGTGGAAAAGGCCTTAGAATTGAGGTGTGCTTTAATGATAAATGTTATATAACAGGATCAGTGGGTTATGATTTCTTGAATAGTTGGAGGAGGGTGGGAACTCTGAATCCAAGTAATACAACTATCCCTACCCCTACTCTCCTATACAGTTGTTCTTTCATTTAATAAATAATTATTGATTGGGATATATCAGTAAACAAAGCAAAGATTCCTGCCCTTATGGAATTTCAAGGAGAGGAAAGGGAGAAAAGAATACATAGCAGTGTATTTGACCAAAAGAATCATGGTTATTTATTCTAAAAGTGTTGAGTTACTTCCTTTTTTTTCTACCAAGATAACACAGGACTATACTGAAAGAAAAACAAAATTTATGCCAACAAAGCATGCTCTTTTTACTCCCATTTCCCCAATAAGTACCTAGTACTGAAAATGCAGTTTTTATACGTCTCTAAATGTGTTCTTTGGAAAAGGTCTGGTAAAATAACTATGAGCACTTCTGGCCCACCTCAGAGACACATCTCCACAGTAGTGAGTGCCTTAAGTCAGAGGTGGAAAGGTAGAATTTTAGACATTAATGAGCTGAGAGGGTGTAGGTGGTTTGAAGACTAGGAATTTTCATTCTGGCCATGGCTATGGGTTCCTTTTTTAAGCCAGACATCGTGTTAGATCCTAGATTTAGGAGTAAGACAGTTCTTGGTTTCAAGAAGGTTTAGATCTGTAGGAGAGAAATAAACACTGCAAAAGACAATCACAACATGATTATTGCTATATCAGTGGTGTGGGCAAAGCGGTGGGATATGTATAGAGGAGAAAGAACGACTAATCACTAACTGTGGGAGTCTGGGAAGGCTTCATGGAATAGGTGCTATTTTAACTGGAGACTGAAAGATTAATGAGAGTGTGCTGAAGAAAGAATAAAGAGAAGATATTCTCTGCAGAGAGAACAACATGTATAAAAATATGAAGCCGTGAAAGGATTTACTGAAAGCATATTTTCTAGTCATGTGAGAACTCTACTATAGCTGGAGCATAGGAAGTGTGTGGGGAAGGTGTGGGAGGGGATGAAATGGAAGAGGGAGTGTGTCAGATTGCCAAGGAATTTGGCAGTGCAGAATCAACAGAGATGTTTTCAAAGCAAGGTGGATATGTAATCAAATATTTTTGGTTTTATTTTTCAGAGAACGGGATTGGTAGCTTTATGGAGGATGAAGGAGAGACTAGAGGTGAATGGGGTCAGGGAACTGTTTCCATAGTTCAAATAAAGGACAATGAACATCTGAACTAAAGCAATAATTCTGATAGAAAGGATGGAAGAGAAACCTTTGAGGTAAAATTGGTAAGATTTGATAACTAATTGGAAATACACGTAAAGCCCAAAGAAGAGTGAAGGATCATGCTAAGGTTGGTTGTGTCTATATTAACCAAAATGAGGTATATTGAAGGAAACAGGCTTAAATGGGAATAAGATGAATTCAATTTTGAGACAGCTGTGGGAGATTCAGCTAGGTGGTCGGAAATGTGGCTCCGGGTTTCAGAAAGAAAACCAAAGCAAAGCAAAGCAAACTAAACAAAACACAGTATCTTAAAAAACAAGTGTGAAATGTTCTAGAAAGATAAAGTATAGTGAAAATTGAAAACAGACCAAGGGAATTCAGCAATAAAGAGACATTAACAAGAGGGATTTCAGTCCAGTGGTGGGAACATTGGTTTGAAGTTTAAATGAAAAAAGTTAAAAACAAAGAGATTGTCAAATAATAAAAAGAGTAAAATTAATACCAAATGAATTAAAAAAGCAAGGCATAATGAATTAGTTGGGAAAAAAAGCATTATTTTTTATTAACAAAAGCTAGTGTCTACAATAAACATGAGTCATGAACTTTTATGCACCACCTAGTGTAGCATGACAGTTTGTAAAACAAAGGCTATTAAAGGAATAATTGACAAAATAATTATCATAGCCGGAGACACTAACCTACCTGTATTAATCAGAATTACTTTTGGCTGTGTGTAAGGAAAAAACTAAAATAGCAGGGGCTCAAACTGGATAAAGTCTTATTTCTCCCTTATGGAAAGAATTCTGGGTATAGATATTCCAGGGCTTTATGTCTTGCTGTTCAACCATCATTAGTGTATTGCCTTATAGTCCAAAATTGTTGCTTGAACTTCAGCTATCATAGCTACATTCCATGTAGGAGAAAGGTTGAAGAGGAGCTTTCCCTGCCACACACACTTACATCACTTACATCACAGTAGTCAGAACTTAGTTGGGAGCTGCAAGGGAAGCTGGAAAATATGGTCTTTTATTTGGGTGACATTATGCCCAAGCTTAAAGTCAGACAGGCCTCTGCTATCACGAAGAAATTAAAGAAAGGTTGTTGGGTTGACAAGTAGCAGTCTGTGCATTATAATTGTCTTAGTCATTGACAGATCAACTAGACAAAGAAGAAATTAGTAAGTTCAACTTTATACATATGTCTATATCTACAACTTGGCGTACTACACAGAACACACATTTTTACTAAATGCTCATGAAACTTTTACAATAATGTTTTCATATTTAAGAGACCACAAAAGAAACTTAAATATATTACAAAAAGCAGAGGTAGTTTAGGTCATAATCTCACATTCTCCAATCACAAGTCAATGTGCTTAGTTATTAAAATCCAAAAGTAAATACATAAACAAAATCAAAGCAGGCAGAACATTTAGGAAACTTTCTCTAATAAATAATTTTTGGATCAAAGATAAAATCAAAACTTCAGTTACATATTATTTATGTAATAATGATGAGGACAACATAGCAACAACTTAGAGAACACTCTTAATGTTTCATTCAAAGAAAAATCCACATACTTTTTTGGTCAAAGGAGAAAAATAAATCACAAAGCTAGAAAAGGAAAAAGAAAATTAGGAAGGCATGAGTAATTATTATAGATGAAAGAAGAAATGAGACAGAAAATAGAAACCCAGAAAAACTGATAAGTAAGGGTAAGCATCAAATTTTGAAATGACAAATAAGTTGAAAAATCCTGACTTACTCTTGAAATCAAGAGTAATCAAGAATATAAGAGGAAATAAAGAAGAAGGCACAACATTAGAAATATTATGTAGTGGTCCAATAGTGTACCCTCAAAATTCAAGTTCATTCACAATGTCAGAGTGTGACCTTACTGAAAATACAGTCTTTGCAGATGTAATTAAAGTGAAGTCATACTGAATGATCATGAGCCCTAAATCCAATGACTGGTGAGCACACAGAAGAGGGGGCAGACAGAATGACACATACAGTGATTGGTGGAAACACAGAAAAACACAGAGAGACACAGGGAAAAGGGGCCACGTGAAGATGGAGGCAGAGACTGGAGTTACGCTGATACAAGCCAAGGAATATCAGAAGCCCCCATGAGTTGAAGGAAGCAAGAAAAGATTCTCCCTTTAGAAACTTTGGAGAGAATAGTGTCTTACAGAAAATTGATTTTAGACTCTAGCTTCCAAAACTGTGAGAGAATAAATTTCAGTTGTTTTAAGTCATCCAGTTTGTGGTACTTTGTAATGGCAGCCCCAGGAAAAAAAAATATATGTCTCAGTTTAAAAAACTGAGGGCTAAATATATTATAGGGACTGTTCTAAGTGTTCCACATGCTTGCATATATTAACTAATTTCATCCATACAACACCTGGGGAAGGTGCTGAAGCAGGTGCTATTTTACAAATGAAAATATTGAGAGTGTAAGTAATTTGCCCAAGTTAAAGGATTCAAACCTAGGTAGATTGATTTCAGGGCCTGGGGTCTAAATCATACAATTAACATCTCAGACATAGTGTAGATACTATTGGAGAGAGAGAGAGAGAGAATGTTATATATTTAAAATCTTGAATCTTGAGGAAAATTATACAAATTGACCCAAGAAAGGTAGAAAGTTAGAAACTATGGAAAATGTTGTCAAATAACTATATATATTTTTTTTTCTTTTTTTTTTTTACCACAAACCAAGCAACAAAACAAAATAAAAACAAAGAGAAATAATACTACACAGAGTTTCATAGGTGAGTTCTTTCAAACTTTAAAAAAAATACTTGTGGGGGGGAATTTAATTATGTACTCTAAAAGTTTAAAAACATTTATAGACTTTAAATGAGCAATTCTACTTTCAGTAATTTATTCTAAGGAAATAATGCTATTTATCTATAATATTTAATGTATAGATACATCAATTATATTCATAATATTGTTTGTAATTTGGAAGCAACCTAAGCATGAAATGGTAGGGGATCAACTGGGAAAATTATGGTTTACCTTTAAAATAAAATATAACACAGGCATTAAATATAATAATATAATGCTCTTAGTTATAGAACTGGAAATATGTTCTTTTTAATTTTTCCCAGCTATTTTGAGGTATGATTGACAAATAAAAATTATATATATTTAGGTTGTTCAGCATGATTTTTAAGGTGTACAAAGTGATGATTTTATATATATCGTGAAATTATTATAAATATTACTCAATTATTATAATTATTTACTTAATTATAATAACTGAGTAAATTAACACATCCATCACTTCATATAGTTACCATTTTTGTGTGTGTGGGGAGAACATTTAAAATCTACTCTTAACAAATTTTAAGTAATTTTATTGTAATAAAATATTATTAATAATAATTACCAGAGTGTACATTAGACATCCAGAACTTATTCATCTTATAACTGAAAGTTTGTACGCTTTCACCAATATCTCTCCCTCCCCTGTCACTCCCACAACCCCTGGCAACCAGTGTTCTACTCTCTGGTTTTATGAGATTTACTTTTTTTAGATTCTATATATAATTGAGATCATACAATATTTGTCTTTTTATTTCTGGCTTATTTTAGTTAACATAATAGCCTCCAGGTTCATTCACATTTTTGCAAATGGCAGGACTCCCTTCTTTTTTATGGCTGAATAATATTACATCATGTGTATGTATATCACATTTTCTTTATCCATTGTTTTATGACACTTAAGTGGTTCCATATCTTGGTTATTGTGAATAATGCTACCATGAACATGGGAGTGCAGCTATATCTTTGAGATATTGACTTCATATCTTTTAGATACATACCCAGAAGTGAGCTTGCTGGATCATATGGTAGTTCTGTTTTTCAATTTTAAAGGAACATCCATACTGTTTTCTACAACTGTACCAATTTACATCCCCACCAACAGTATACAAGGGTTTGCTCTTCTCCACAATCTCACCAATGTATTTTTTATAATAGGCACCTTAACAGGTATGAGATGATACTTCATTGAAGTTTTGATTTGCATTTCCCGGGTGATTACAGATGTTGAGTACCACTTCATATACCTGTTGGACATTTGTATGTCTTTTTGAGGGAAAATTATCTATATAGGTCATTTGCCATTTTTTATTCAGGTTTTTTTTTTTTTTTGCTTTGAGTTGTGTGAATTCCTTATACATTTTGGATATTAATCCCTTATCAGATATATGGGTTGTAAATATTTTCTTCTATTCTGTAGGCTACCTATTCATTGTATTAATAGTTTCTTTTTCTGCACAGAAGTATTTTAGTTTGATGTAGTCTCACTTGCCTCCTTTTGCTTTTGTTGTCTATGCTTTTGGTGTCATACCCAAAAATTCATTGCCAAAACCAACGATAAGGAGTTTTCCCCCTATGTTTTCTTCTAGAATTTTTATGGTATCGGGTCTTATAGTTATGTCTTTAATCCATGTCCAGTTAATCTGTGTGTACAGTGTAAGAATAAATGTCACTCTTTTCTATGTGGATTTCCAATTTTCCCGGCACCATTTATTAAAGAGACTGTCCTTTCCCCACTCTGTATTCTTGTCAAAGATTAGTTCATCATATACATGTGGGTTTATTTCTGGGTTCTCTATTCTGTCCCATTGGTCTGTGTCTGTTTTTATGTTTGTACTATACTGTTTTTATTATTATAGCTTTGTAATATAACTTGAAATAAAGAAGTGTGATGATGCTTCTAGCTTTGTTCTTCTTTCTCAAGATTGCCTTGTCTATTTGGGATCTTTTGTTATTCCACACAAATTTTAGAATTTTTTTCCTGTGAAAAAAAAACATGGAATTTTGATGGTAATTGCATTGACTCCGTATGTTGCTTTAGGTAGTATGGACATTTTCACAGTATTGATTCTTCCAATCCAGGAACATGGGATAGCTTTCTTTTTCTGTGTCTTCAATTTTTTCCATCAATGTCTTATAGTTTTCAGTGTATAGATCTTTCACTTCCTTGGTTAAATTTATTCCTAAGCATTTTATTTTTTTGATGCTATTATAAATGGGATTGTTTTCTTAATTTTTTTGATAGTTCATTGTTAATATATAGAAACATAACTAATTTTTGTATACTAATTTTGTACCTGCAGTATTACTGAATTTGTTTATTAGTTCTAACAGTTTTTTTATGGAATCTTTAAGTCTTTCTATATATAGTATTATGTCATTTGCAAATAGAGACAATTAACTGTTTTCTTTCCAATTGGAAAGCTTTTTATTTCTATTTCTTATCTATTTTATCTAGCCAGGACTTTCAGTACTATGTTGAGTAGGAATGGTGAGACTGAGTACCCTTGTCTTTTTCCTGATCTTATATGAAAAGCCTTCAGCTTTTCACCATTGAATATGATATTAGCTATAGGATTGCCATATATGGAAACATATTCCTGTTGTTTTACTTTGTTTTTTCATTTTCATTAAGTTTTTTTTAAAATTTCTTTTCAGCGTAACAGAATTCATAGTTTTTGCACCACATCCAGTGCTCCATGCAATGAGTGCCCTCCATAATACCCACCACCTGGCTCCCCCAACCACCCACCCCCTGCCCCTTCAAAACCCTCAGGTTGTTTTTCAGAGTCCATAGTCTCTCATGGTTCATCTCCCCCTCCAATTTCTCTCAACTCCCTTCTCCTCTCCATCTCCCCATGTCCTCTGTGTTATTTGTTATGCTCCGCAAATAAGTGAAACCATATGATAATTGACTCTCTCT
>PISX010017738.1:0-42514 GCA_004024625.1 Mellivora capensis | reverse complement strand
GTAAAGGATCTGTACTCGAGGAACTACAGAACACTCATGAAAGAAATCGAAGAAGACGTAAAAAGATGGAAGACCATCCCATGTTCTTGGATCGGAAGAATAAACATTGTTAAAATGTCTATACTACCTAGAGCAATCTATACTTTTAATGCCATTCCCATCAAAATTCCATTGGTATTTTTCAAAGAGCTGGAGCAAAGTTTGTGATTTTCTAAACTGCTCTGAACAAGTCTGATCCTTATCTCCCTCGAGTTCGTCAAAACCCAACTTAAAGGTCCAAGTCAAGGGCTAAATTATGACTTAGAATATATAAGAATATTCATACTATTGATTGAAAGTAATTTTTATTTATACTACCTGGTTGAGCAGAAGCCAGGACAGAAAAGTAAAATCCTTGGGATGCTAAGACCCTGTGTATAAATAGTATGCTTTAATTTTCTGTATCTTTCTCTTTTTTTTCCTCTGTTACTCTGATTTGTTCTTTGTTTCCTCTAGCCTATTGTGGTATTTTCTTTTTATTTGGTGGTATCTTCTTTCAGCACCTTTATCATTGCGGGCATAGTTGGAACAGAAAGATGAAGAGAAGATGGACTCTAGGAATGTAACATCTTGGAAGGTCCTTTTAATCATTTAGAAAGCATTTCACGAAGAAGACAGATGAAATAAAAGTATCTGTCAGAACAATAAAGACCAGAAAATAAGTTCCAGTGCAGTTGTACCATTTTGTCAAAATGAAAAAAACTAAGAAGTGGAAAATCACATGCATTATATATTTACATACATTTTAATCATACAATCCACTTATTCAATAGATAATATTATTGCCTGACTACGGGGGAAAAAAAATGAAATAGTGGTTCTGTTGCATTTTAAGTACCAGCATTCTCCTGAAAGAGTGATTTACAAAGCAATCATAGCATAATCAACATAAGCAGGCTTCTAGACCCACTGCCTGTATAAAAAAGATTCTTTAAAAGAAACTGCCTGGAAGTGAAGAGAAAATAACATGCAGTGTTTACATACAGTACTTAGCCTTCAGTCCTATATACATATTAATTTAGTGCTACTAAATATTGGTAAATAAACGAAGCTTTATAATAATTCTCAAAGAATTCAGATAAAAACATTTAAAAAGTCCTCTTTATCCTTGACATTATCACATCTCATGATAAAGCAGACGTTTTTCAAAAGCAGTGAGAACTTTGGGCAAAAAATGCTAGAAAGCCACAGCGTATTTTAATCCATTAAAATAACTTAATTAAACATGTTGGTTGCATACCAAAAGTCACAAACACCAGCTGATATAGGATTGTCCAAACAATAGGAAAATGATTTTAGGAAGCAGAAAAAAAAAAAACCAACAACAACAGCTAATTGAGTTTCACAAAGGAAATGTCTTTATGATTCCAATCAAGGTGATCATTTTATCCTTTGCCAACACTATTTAGAAGTCAAACTTAAATTGTCAAAAGAAACATAGCCAATTAACTGTGAATCACAAAACTGTTAGTCCATTTTTCTTCTATTTATAATGACTTGATCGATAATTTAGTGGTAAATAGACTTTCAGAATTTGGGTCATCTTACATAAAAATGCTAAGCATTTTGGAGCCATTTGATTAAGCTTTAAATGAGCCATTACCTACTTTAATCATGTAAATTTATTGTGATGTCAAATACAAAATACCTTAATGTTTAATGAAAAGGATCCTACAACAGGTATACAACTTGGACACATTCATTTATTTTTTCTCAACTGTTATTTATTTGTTTAAATATCTATATATTTGGCATATTGTTTCTTAAGAATAACGTCTATTCAAATCTTTAACTCCAGTAATTACAACATTGCCTATACAGTTGACACTTGATAAATGTTTATATATTGGATTTCTTTGTTCTTTGCACAAAAAGACTATTCTGTTTTTGTTGTTGTTGTTGTTGTTTTTAAGATTTATTTATTTTAGAGAGAGAGCAAGCATGAGCTGGGGGAGAGGCAGAGAGAAAGAGGAGAGAAGCAGACTCCCCACAGAGCAGGGAGACCCATGTCAGGCTCCATCCCAGGACCCTGAAATCATGACCTGAGCTGAAATCAAGAGTCAGATCCTTGGGGTGCCTGGGTGGCTCAGTGGTTAAGCCTCTGCCCTCGGCTCAGGTCATGATCTCAGGGTCCTGGAATCGGATCCCGCATCAGGCTCTCTGCTAGGCAGGGAGCCTGCTTCCTCTTCCTCCTCTCTCTCTGCCTACTTGTGATTTCTCTTTGTCAAATAAACAAAATCTTTAAAAAAAAAAAAAAAGAGTCAGAGCGTTTCACCCACTGAGCCAGCCAGGCACCTCAAAAGACTAAATTGTTTTAAATTTTACTTTACAGATATGAAATACAAAAAGCCATCTGTCCATTAATCATTTTCCTCAGTGGGATATCCTAAAGCAGGGTCTCAATCTCTGGTCTACAAGATTTATAGAGCCACAGAATGTTTCTGGTCATTTCATTTGGCCTAAAGTGTTTGAAAAACTGTAACGAGGCAGGTGGTGTCCCTTCAGTGTTAACAGTGGCTCATTCCTGGACTGCTTCATTCTACACCACAACATAAATCCTGCATGCATTTGAGTTTATGAGCCATACCTCCTATAGTCCAGAATTTGAGAATTGAAAGAGCTACAATAATTCATCTACCACAGCCTAGATTCCAGAAAGTATCTGTATGATTCTACAAGAATATGTGGTATATATGACTTTTGACTAAAGCATTGCATTTCTTTTTTAATTGCTGTGTAACAAATTACCACAAACGTAGTGACTTAAAACAACACACATTTTGTCAGTTCCTGTGGGTCAGGAGTTCAGGCCCAGTTTGACTATATTCTCTGATAAGGGTCTCACAAGGTTGTAATCTAGGTGTCTTCTGGATTTTGTTCCTTTCTGGAGTTCAAAGTCTTCCGTCAAGCTCACATAATTATTGTCAGAATTCAGTTCTTTGCGGGCATGGCCCTGAGGTCCTGGTTTCTTGCTGGCTGCCAGCCAGTTACTACTACTCTCTGAGCTTTAGGGACCAACCTTCCCTGGTTCCTTGCCATGTGACCCTCTCACACACCCTGTCCTAACACTTCTTCAAAGTCAGCAAGGGAATCTCTCCCTTGAGGAAGAGCACGCTCTCCCCACAAAGAGAGGTGACAAGCAGGCAGAGAGGTAGGCAGAGGGGCGGTGGGGGGAGGGGGGGAGGCCCCCTGCTGAGCAGAGAGCCCAGTGCTGGCCTGGATCCCAGGACCTTGAGAACATGACCTGAGCCTAAAGCAGAGGCTTAACCTTCTGAGCCACCCAGATGCCCCCACACTCCCCCTTTTAACGACTTTTCATTTGATCAAGTAAAGCCCAGGCAGAATAATCTTTTTTTTTATTAAAATCAACTGACTTGGGACATTAATTATAGTTGCAAAATCACTTCACCTTCATTATATAATGTAACCAAATTATGACAATCCCATCTATTCAGAAGTTCCATCCATACTCAAGGAGAAGGGATTATGCAGAAGCCAGAAATCTTGGAAATCATCTTAGAATTCTGCCTACTACAATGATAAATGTCTTTCAGATAAACTTGTTTTATGGGATACAAAAGTTTGTTAACATTTATATTTACATATGCATATTTACATAATACATAGATATAATATCTATTATATTTGTTTAGTTAAAATATTGCATATATGTACATATATATGTAGGCATACATGTGTAGATACATGCACACATATATTTATTTTTCCTTCTACTTCTCCTTCTCCTCTACTTGCCCATCTCTTCTCTCTTTCTCCTCCTCCCCTCCTCCAATTAAATACCAAGTAGAGTTAATTTATATAAACTTCCAAAAAGCAAGAGACTTTATCATGATTGTGAGAAATTAGTCAAAGGTTTTCAGTTTCATTCTTTCTTTTTTTTTTAATTTATTTGACAGAGATCACAAGGAGGCAGAGAGGCAGGCAGGGGTGGGGGGGGCGGGAAACAAACTCCCTGCTGAGCAGAGAGCTCAATGTGGGGCTCGATCCCAGGGCCCTGGGATCATGACCTGAGCTGAAGGCAGAGGCTTTAACCCACTGAGCCACCCAGGTGCCCCTTCAGTTTCATTCTTAAGAGAGCATTTAGTGCAACAGTATGGTAAACCATGTGTTTGTATGTATAAATGAGATAGAGTTTACTTTTTACACTGGAGAGCTCTCTAAAAAAGAAACCGATGTATCCTCTTAATCGTGCATGATTATATAAAGAAAAATACACCATCTGTAAACCAGTTTCCTCAGGGAAATTAGGGGCATTTTTAGAGGATTCACAATAAAATGAAATAAAAGTTTGATAGGGCCAATTCTCTACTTTGCTCAATAAAAATCCCTGTTTAAAGATAGTGGATTAAAGTGACTTTGCTCAATGTATTTGTCTAATGGCTTTTCTCAAATTTGCAAAGCTCAAGAAGATAAAATGAGTAAGAAAGTGAACTGTTGAGATTTCCCTATCTAATCAGAGATTTAGAAGTCATTTTATTCATAAGTATTCAGGAGTGGAAATTAAAGGGAAGATTTTACAGGGTGCCTACTTTCAAATGGTAAGAAAAGCAAAAGTATATATCATCAACTGAGCCACAGAGGGGTCCAAGGAAAGAGCACCACTCAGCGAGTGGGAGTCTTAGTTAAAGGCCAGTTCTACTATTAACTAGTTCTGCCATTTAAGGCATGATCTCATTTTCTTCACATACGGATTACGAATAACACTAACTTCTCTGTTGCTTTATGAGTAACAGTGGCTTCTCTGTCCACTTCTCAGGGTTACTGTAATTAACCATCATGATTTAATGAAGAGAATATGGAAACACAGCTCAGAGAAGATTTTTGTTACAGTTCTAACTTTACTACTCTCTAGCTATGTGGACCTGGGCAATCAATTTATCTAGTCTTAACCTGAATTCCCTCCTACGGAAAATAACATATAGTCTCGGGATTATTTTAAGGATTAAATTATTTCTATAAACAAAGTGTATAATCCATAAATTGGGGCTATTACTAGGATTATGAATTTAAAATATTATTAATGTGTAAATTATAATTATTGAATATAATTATTAAAGCATAGATTTAGAAAGGTCCCCCAGCTAGAGCAAAGGATGTGTGTTATTCTGCGTGTCCAAGAATACAGTGCAAGGGACACACATTTTCACATTCCCCCACAACTTCATTTCTGTATTTCAAATCCAAATATATAAAGCAAAAAAGACTAAGGAATGATTAGGATTCATTTTACAAACTGAGTTATTTTAAATGATTCTGTATGTATGGATTTTGAAATTGTTATTTTGTTTCATCATTGTTTCAGGATATTATAGCCATTACTCTGTATTAATTTTATTTTACAGTATAAGGAATAAATTCTTTGGAATCTCCTTCCTCCAATAAAACCATTATTACCTTATGTATAAAATGAGGAAAACTTACCCATGATTTTAACATTTTGCATGCTATAAAGTATAAAGAATGCTCTTTAGTAAGCAGGGATCTATGTTTTGTTCAAATTTTACACAAAAATATGCTTTGGGAAAATCATTAGACGGATGGCAATCAGAGTGCCTCTGATAGATAATAGATAACATATTAATATCTAGGTATCAAGGGGAAAGAAAATAAAATCTGAATCTCCATTTTTAAACTGGGAGAGGGGACCCCTTCTAGTTCAAAGCGATTTGCATGTGCTCAGCATGTGAACTTTTGCTGTGAAAACTTCATTAAAATACTCTCTTGAACCTAAGAGGATGCTAGGGAAGATAAAAGACATCTACTCCCAAGTAATCACAATGCCTGGTTTTCAATGAAAACAAATCTCAGACTAAATTCTGCCGCTGCCATTTATAAGTTAAATCCTTATTGAAAAGTAGTCACGAAAACACTCATATACCTTGTTCCTGTCAGCTTGATGAAGACCCAGCTACATGTTTTCTGAGATTAAGCAACCACTTTTTGCATAAAAGGTTTTTCTCTCCCAACAATATTTTAGAAGCAGGACTCAGTATAATATTTGACACAACCAACCAAAATAGGCTAACCCATGACTACATTAGGATGTCTTGAATGGCATTCTGAAAGATAAGTAAAAAGCTTCCCTGACTCTAGTATCCTACACAAGCAGTAGTGGAAAGTCTGAAATAGTTGACCAATCTGTATATGTCGCATACAACCAAATTCACACTTAATTTATAGGCATACCCATTATGCTTATTAAGAAGCGACTAAATTCACCCATGAAAATTCCCTTCTAACATCCATTTGCAAAGCTCCCTCACAATGTTGATCAGAAATAATTATAGCTGAAATACTAGTAGTTGCCTTTTAAGTAAATGTTACCACCCCTCTTGTGTATAAAGTATTTGCTGTTAGGAAAACGAATTGCCCCTTGGTAAAATTGAACTAATATACACATAGCATCTTAACCTCCTATGATGAAAGGTTTTAAAGCATACTTCCAGTGTTGTCACACTCAGCTGTGTTTATCTCCAACCAACATCTATAAGCTGTAGACTCATAGCAACAGCCACCTACCGCACATAAGCATTAGCCTCCTAAATGGGTCCTGCTACTGCCTGTGGCCCCCTGTAGTCCATTACAATACCACAGACAGAGTGATCCTGTTTTCTTTTGGTAGAAATTGAGAGCTATTCAAAGAAAAGAACAGACCTTATCATCCCTGTGCTCAAAACCCTTCAAGGACTTTTCATCTCAAATGGAGTTTGAATGAACATTACCACCCAATCCTCAAGTCTTCTGACCTGTCTGGTCTCATCTCCCACTGCCTTTCCCTGCTCACTGCTCTTCAGCCTGGATGGCTGCCTTAATCTTTCCTCAATCATGGCAGCAGGCATGCTACCTTTTCAAGGCTAATGGACATAAAGTTTCTCTCTGCCAGGAGTTCTCAGTCCCCACATACACGCCCGGTTTGCTCCATCACCTCCTTTAGGGATGTGTGCTAATGTCCCTGTAGTTATGTCCTGCAGCTACTGTAACAAATTACCAGCTTTGTGGCTTTAAACAATAGAAATTCATTCTCTCCAAGTTCTGGCTGGCAGAAGTCCAAAATCATCCGGCCAAAGTCAAGGTGTCAACAGGGCCACATTCCTTTTAAAGGCTTTGGAGAGAACTCTTTCCTTACAACTTCCAGCTTCTCATGGAAGCTGGGTTTGTGGCTGTGCCATGCAAATCTCTGCCTCCATGGTCACATTGGATCCTCTTCTGTGTATATCATATCGTCTCTGTCTCTCTCCTACAAAGACATTTGTAGGATAATCCCGTATAACCTCCCCTGCTCTAGATCCTTAACTTAATCACATCAGGAAAGACTTTGCCATGTAAGATTAACATTTACAAGTCCTAGGGATTCAAACCTGGTCTCTTTTGGAGAAGCCATTTGTCAGCTTTCTCAGAAAAGCCTACCATACTTAAAATTTCCACCCCCCTTTCCCACAGCATGTCCTCTGCCTCCTCCTTTCTTTACTTTTTCCCATAGCATTTACCACCTTATGGCACTCTACATATTTACTCATCTATTCCTTATATATTTGGCTCCTTCAGCTAAAATGTAAGCACTATGAAGACAGAGTTACTATCTGTTGTATTCATTGTTCTTTCCTTGGCACGTTGAATGATGTCTGCCACATGGCAGACCTTTCATGAACATTTTAGAGTAAATGGATGAATGAAAGAGGTTCAAGGTATTTGAGGTGAATGGAAAATGTGCTTAGTAGTTTAAATTTGCATCCTTTCAAAAGATTTGTATATGTCCTGATCCCTGGGCCTGTGAATATCACCTTATACAGAAAAAGAATGGATAGTACATTATACTGCAAAAGATGTGATTAAGTTGAAGATCTTAAGAGAAGGAGCTTATTCTGGATAATCAAAGTGAGTCCTAAATCAATCACAAGTAACTTTTTAAGAGAGATACAGAAGGAGAACAAAAGAGAACATAGAGGGGAAGACATACAGAAGAGGAAGCAACGTGACCATGAAGGCAGGCAGTGGAGTGATGTAGCCCTAAGTCAAGACGTGCCAGGATCCACACTGGGAATGGCGAGGAATGTATTCCCCTTCAGAAAGACTGTGGCCCTACCAACACTGTGATTTATACTTTGGACTCAAGAAAAATGAGAGAAAACATTTCTGTTGTTTTAGGCCACCAGTTTGTGGAAATGTGTTTCAGCAGCCACAGCAAATTAATACAATGTGGGTGTTCTAATGGCTTGTAATAATACACTCAGTTGTTAAAGGAAGAAAGAATGTAAACAGTTATAAATACCTTATTTTACCATAAGGAAAGTAGTTCTTATCTTGAGATTATACCTAGAACTATTATTTGGGTTCCTGCCACCCTATGAAGAACACAAACTCTAAAGTCTAATATCCTGTTTCAGTGGTGCCCTCACTTCTGAGGACCTTGGGGAGATTATCTCATCTTTTTGCCTCAGTTTTCTTGTTATAAAGTAAGAATAAACCAATGCTTACCTCAAAGGTAGGCCTGAGGATTCAGAGTTAAGAATTACAAAGAACTTAGAAACACACCTGTGCCTAGTACACAGTAGCCATTGTGGCATTTTTTTGTTATTATTTTTATTATATAATAAAAAATAGAGTTTATTAGGAGTATGCTTGCTCTGAGATAACATCTTTAACCATAAGATTGACAAAGGTCAAAAGGAATGACAACACACTCTTAAAGGGGTATTCAGATGGGCACTGACACAGACTAATGAAAGGAGTCAATTGCTACAAGCTCAGTGGAAGGTAATTTGATGTTATCAAAAATATAAATTATATTTGTGAAGTAACTTGAATAGATATAGCAGCATTGTTTTCACATTAGAAGACTAGAAACCTAAATTGCAGTAACATAGGATTGGTCAAATTAAGGAACATCATTCAGTTGACTATTATAAAGCAGTTATACAAATATTTTATTTAAATTTAAATTTAAATTTTATTTAATGAATTTAATAAAATTAAATTTTATTTAAATATTATTTAAATATTTTAAATAGCCACACTACCCAAAGTGTTCTACAGATTCAATGCAATCCCCAACAAAATCCCGATGACAAAAAAAAATCTAAAACTGATATGGAACTGGGCACAGGGGTAGCTCAGTCAGTTAAGCGTCCAACTCTTGATTTCAGCTCAGGTCATAATCTCAGGGTCGTGACATCAAGCCCCACATCAGGCTCTGCACTGGGCATGAAGTCTGCTTGGGGTTCTCTCTCCCTTACCTCTGCTCCTCCCCTCCTGCTCATTCTCTCTTTCTCTCTCTCTCTCTCTCTCTCAAACAAAAACAAAAACTGATATGGAGCCATAAAGAATTCTGAATAGATAAGACAATCTTGAGGAAAAAGGAACAAAACTAGAAGTCACACACTGCCTATTTTAGAAACATATTATAAAACTACAGGAATTAAAACAGCATAATACTAATGTAAAGACAGAAAAATAGACTAATATAAGAGAATAGAGAGTCCAGAAATTCACCCATATACAGTCAAGGTCAACTAATCTTTGACAAGGGTACAGAGAATACACATTGGGAAGGGATAGTCTCTTCAACAAATGATGCTGGAAAAACTGGATTCCCACATGCAAATGTGGACCATTATCTTGAACCATACACAAAAATCAACTCAAGATGTATTAAAGATTTGAAGACTTGAAACTGAAAGTTTCCTAGAAGAAAACATTGTGGAAAAACTTTATGGCATTGGTGTTGGCATGTGGGTTTAACATCCAGAATTCCTATAACTTAACAACAAATAATCTAATGAAGAAACAGACAAAAGACTTGAATTGACTTTTATCCCAAGAAGATCCTACAAAGAGCCAATAAGGAAAGGAAAAGATGCTTGAGATCATTAGTTATTACGGTAAAGAAAATATAAACTATAATGAGACACAACTGCACACCCATTCAGACAGCTATAATAATGATGATGATGATGAAAATAATAGGACCAATAACAATAATAATAAAACAGATAATAACAAGTGGTAGCATAGATTTAGGGAAATTAGAACCCTCATACATTGCTAATAGGAATGTAAAATGGTGTTGCCACTCTGGAAAACAGTTTGTTAGTTCCTCGAAAAGTGAAAGATAGAATTATCACATGACCCGGGAATTCCATTCCTAGATGTATTTCCCAGAGACTTAACAGATACACATATATGTTCAATGCAGCATTATCCATAATAGCCAAAAATCGGAACCAAATCCTGTGTCCATCAACAGAAAAATAGATAAAATAAAATGTGGTATATACATATAACAAAATATTATTCAGCTCTAAAAAGCAATCCAGTTCTGATACATGCTTCAATATGGATGAACTCTGACAACATTATGTTGAGTGAAATAAGCCAGGCATAAAATGACAAATATTGTATGGTTTAGTTCACAAACACAGAAAATACATTAGAGGCTAAAAGGAATGAAAGGTAAAGGGAATGAAGAGTTCTTGCTCAATGGGTACAGGATTTCTATTTGTATGATGAAAGTGTTTTGAAAATAGATAATGTGATGGTTGAATAACATTGTACATATAATTAATGAATTGTACACTTAAAATATTTAAAATGACAAGCTCTATGTTATATACATTTACCACAATGAAAAAAAAAAAAAAAGAAGAAGAAGAAAAATATGCTGGGCAGCAGGACCAAATGAGTGAAAACGAAAGAATAAGCCCACAAATGACTAAGATGTTGGAATTATAAGACATGCACTTTAAAACACCTGTAATTTAAACACACACACAAAATACTGTACCTGAATTTAAGAACTAAGTTGACAGAATTTAAGAATTAAGTTGCTAAAGGATTAGAAATATCAGAAGAGAGAATTAGCAAATCAAAAAATAGGTAACAAGAGCTCATGGATACAGAGAACAGACTGGTGGTTGCCAGGGGCTGGGAGGTGGAATGGGGGTGTGGGAGATGGTGCAAAATGGGTGAAGGTGGTCAAAAGATATAACTTCCAATCTACAATAAGTCCTGAGGATGCATAGCATGATGATTATGGTTAATAAATACTGTATTATATATTTAAAAGTTGTTAAGAATATAAATCTTAAAACTTCTCATCACAAGAAAAAGTTTGCAACAATGTATGGTGATAGATGTTAACTAGACTTATTTTGTTGGTCATTTAATAATATACACAAACATTGAATCATATGCTATACAGCTGAAACTGTTATATGAAACTGTTATAATGTTACATGCCAATTATATCTCAATTTTTTAAAAAAAGATAGGTAACATGGGGCATCTGGGTGGCCCAGTTGGTTAAGTGTCCAACTTTCGATTTTGACTAAGGTCATAATCTTAGGTCATGAGATCAAGCCCCACATCCTGCTCCGCACTATGTAGAGCCTGCTTGAGATTCTCTCTCTCCATCTCTCTCTGTCCCTCCCTCCCCACTGCTCCTGTGTGCTCTCCCTCTCTCTCTCTCAAGGAAAACCAAAAAACGGTAACAAAAAAGATCCGGACAGCAGCACAAAGGAAAAAAAAATACAGAGTAAACTGTAAAAATCAATGGGACATATGAACATTCTAACATATGTGTTACTGGAGAGCTAGGAAAAAGGAGAGAGAGAGAATAGCAATTTTAGAAGAGATATTGGCTTAAAATATTCCAAAACAAATCTAACACATCAAAATCACAGATTTAAGATGTTCTAAAAAAAATTTATGCAACACAAATACATAGAAAACTAAAGCAGTAACATCTGCTAAGAACCAAAGAAAGAAAGAAAACCTTAAAAGCTTTTAGAGAAAGCTCCTGTAAAGAAACAAATAAAATACTGACAACTTTCTTTTTAACAGAAATGATGGAAGCCAGCCACAGAGGAATAAATTTATTAAAATTTAAAGAGAAAACAACTGCCAACCTAGAATTCCATGACTATTGAAAATTTCCTCCTAAAATATAGTTGAAATTAATGTAATCTGTTAAAATCAAGAACTATGAATGAAAAAATGTAGGCAAATATCATATGTTTAGTAAAACAGAAATTGAGAGAAAATTTCACTGGGATAATCACACCAAAAATAATAATAGAGACAAAAATTCTTCCACAGAAGAAAATTTATTAGATTTGAAATCATGGTAATACAGAAAGGTATGAAAAGTACCATAAAGGTTAAATATATGCCTAAATCTAATTTTGTACTGGTTGTGTAAAGCAATAAAAAGAATGTCTTCTGGGAACACCAGGATGGCTCAGTCAGTTGAGCATCTGCCTTTGGCTCAGATCATGACCCTGGGATCATAGTCCTGGCTCAGATCATGATCCCAGCCCCATATTGGGGCTTACTGTTCAGCAGAGAGTCTGCTTCTCCTTCTGTCCCTCTTCCCCCTACTCCCACTCATGCTCTCTATCAAATAAATAAATAAAATCTTTTTAAAAAAAGAATGTCTTCTGAAGTTTAAAATATATTTAAAAAATTAAGACAATAATAAAGTGAATGCAGTCAAAGAGTTCTTACATACCTGAATGTTCTGAGAATTAGTCGAATGTCAACTTAAAGAGAACTACAATAAGTCAAGGACATAAATTGTGTGTCATAGGCTCTAGGATAGCAGTAAAATAAGAAATAAAAGATACACTAGCAAATTATAATGTGGGAGGAAGAAATATAGTAATGTTTTTAAAAATCTTAACTAATCTTAGAGAACGTCAGTAAGAGGAGAAAAAACAACATGGAACAAGAAAAAAATAAAGAATAAGATGATTTATTATATCTTTCAATTTAAAGATTAAATAAGTCATTAAATAGGAATACAATAAAATATTAAAAGGAAAAGATTGTTTAAACCCAACTGTATGTTGCTTACATTAAACATATTAAATATAAGAAGAAAGGGACCAAAAAATAAACAAATGAAAAAAATATGCCATGCAGATATTATTAAAAAAAAAAAAAAAGACCTGGTGTGGTTCTACTAGCATCAGACAAAGTCAACTTGAAGGCAAAAATTTGGTCCATTTTCAAATTGGATTATTTGCTTTATTTCTGTTGCCTTTGAAAGCTCATTACATATTCTTAACACAAGTCTTTTCTCAGATATGTGACCTGCAAACATTTTCTCCCAAACTGTAGCTTGCATATTCATTCTGGGTTTTTTTGCAGGCATGCATAGACCAAAAGTCCAATTTATTATTGTTATTTTTAAAATATATAGGTAGTTTTGCTATTGTCATGTCTAAGAACTTTTGGCCTGACCTCAGGCCACAAAGATTTTTTTCCTGTATTTTCTCTTAAAACTTTGGAGTTTTATGCTTTACATTTAGATCTATGAGCCATTTTGAGTTAGGATAGAGAATTCTTAGTAAGATTGTAGCTTGGCACTTGATATCTTGATCCCATGTATATGGAATTTAGCCATTCACAACTGGTTTTAAAATAATAGTTATCGTATGGTTTCGCTTACTTATGGAGCATGAGGAATAACACAGAGGACATGGGGAGACGGAGAGGAGAAGTGAGTTGGGAGAAATCAGAGGGGGAGACAAACCATGAGAGACTGCAGACTCTGAGAAACAAACTGAGGGTTTTGGGGGGGTTGGGTGAGCCTGGTGGTGGGTATTATGGAGGGCATGTATTGCATGGAGTACTGGGTGTGGTGCATAAACAATGAATTGTGGAACACCAAAAAGAAAAAAAATAATATAATCTAGTTATACAAGAAAAATACTCTTTATTTCAACTATTCATTGTCATCATTGGAGAAGACTGTCTTTGTCTCAGTTTTAGAATTGTCAGTCAATAAATCATGTCATTTCTCTTAAAATTTGGGACATTCGAATTTAGAGCTTGATGATAAACACTCACTTCCTCAGCCCATGGTAAATGAGTCTGTCTTTACCACCTTCCTTAGTTTCTTATATGACTAGAGAACAAGTCCATGTCTTCAATTAGACTAAGCCATTCTTTCAAGTGGGAACCATGACTTTTTACCATTTTTCTCACATTTCCACACATTACAATACATATCCTTGGCACTCAACAAAATGCACTAAATAAATGTTTGATATCCATCCCTCTCCTACTATCCTTCCCTTCCTGGCCCACTACACTTCCTTTCTCTTGATATCTTTTAGTAAAAATAAGGGGTAGGAAGTTTGCTGTCCTGGCAAAGAGCAAAAATATTCTAAGGAAATTTCTACTTCACATTCAAATAAACAGTTCATTGTAGAATATGTGCAAATTAAACAAATATCACTGGGGAAATATAATTAAAAACAAAATCTCCCAACCCTGAAATCCTCTTCAGGAAGGTAGCAGAGAATGAGAAGCAGTTTTATTATTGAGTAAGAAGCAAACGCAGACATAATACATATCACAGGATGCAAGGACAGTAAGAAATCTCACCTTTTTACATAGCTGAAAAAATAAAGCCAGTCTTCAAGATAAATGATAACTAGTCCTCAAGTAAGAAGACTTGACAAATCCATTTGTCCCACATAGTTAATCTTAACATTACCTGCTAAGTGGAATGACCCAAGTTGGAAAACAGACTCTTCATGACATAATGTAGTTTCATGTCTTGGAAGTTAGGCTCCTACCTTCCCAAGAAAACTGGAAGAGAGGGGTGCTCGCCTTTGATGCTTGCATTTCAAAGAGATGGCTCCACATTCTTGAGAAAGGCATTTTAAGTCATAAAGCTGACAAAAGGCCTTTCTAGTCTTCAAAAACTTTACATACATCTCAAAGAGATGAGAAAGTACTTAGAATCACATGTTTTCTAAGGTAAATGTTCTAAGAAAAGGAAGGAGAGGGAAATATCTTCCCTCCATTTCAACAGGGATAAGTAAGCCTTTTATTTTCAATTTATATTGTCCTTCCAATATAAAAAGTGTATCTTAAAGTTAGTTGACCTTAAAGTTAGTATCTTAAAGTTAGTCAAATGACAAAACTAAAACAATTTAGTAATGAGTTTGACATCCTTTATTCAAGGAAAAACAATCTGAGAATTGGGGGTGGGGGGAGGGTGTACAGTGCCTTGCAAACACAGGAGCATTCCTCCCAGCGTACTTTTGGGCAAAAGTAAGTTTTACAGAACATCAGAAAGGGCAACTCGGAAACAGGGCATGATTGGCTGAGGGGACGAGGATTTCCTTTTACAGCCATGAGGTCCTATTTTAGGGTAAGGTAGGCTAGCTAAACTGAGTTGGAAGATTGTGATTGGTGTATTTTAGGCTTCCTTGATAGTATTTCCCGTAAGTTCAGGCTGACTTAAGTTTAGATTTGTAACATGGAACAGGTCACTGGCACTGCCTTCATTTTGTGGATACTGAGAGACAAGTTAACTTTATCAAATCTCATTATAAAATTGTGATATATTTAGCATCTTTCTTTCCAATCATATCCATGCGAGCATGTGTGTGTCGACTGGTTTCATTTTACATACCTATTTCATTATTTATTCTTAATTACATATATTATAATTTATGATTCATGTATTTCCTTATGTATGTAAAATTTTCCATTAATCTTAGTGCTAATGGTGACTTCCATTTTTGGGAAAGGAATTAAAAAGGGTGCCTGGGTGGTTCAGTGGGTTAAAGCCTCTGCCTTCGGCTCAGGTCATGATCTCAGGGTCCTGGGATCAAGTCCTGCATCAGGCTCTCTGCTCAGCAGGGAGCCTGCTTCCCCCTCTCTCTCTGCCTGCCTCTCTGCCTACTTGTGATCTCTGTCAAATAAATAAATAAAATCTTAAAAAAAAATAAAGTTCCTCATTTAAAATAAATAAATAAATAAATAAATAAATAAAAAGTGATTTCTAAATGACTAAGTTTTTTTTTTAGGATAGTTTTTCAATTCTTATTTTCAATTTTTTTTTTTTTTTTTTTTTTAGGCTAGAAGCTCTGACCTCCAGGATTTCAGTGTGATACTTGAGATGACTGATACACCTATTTTGGTGCAAACTATATTCTTTGTACTGATTTTTTTTAAGAAGTATCTATTCCTTAAGGAGTCAATAATCTATCCAGGAAATGAATGTAGCTCACTGAACGGCTATGCATCATTATATCTGCTTTAATAACAGAAGTGCAAGTTGCTATGGGAACACAGAAAGGGGAATGGGTAAAAAGGCCTGGGAAGTACAGGAAAGACACCACAAAGGAGTTTAAAGCCCTGGTCTAGGCAAAGGAAGGAGCATGAGCTAAGGAGAAGATTTACAGAAAAGTCTGAAATATTTGAGCAACGGATTACAAATTCCAGTGAAGTTGTATTAGAATTACCCAGGGGTTTTCTTAAGGATATGATCCTGAGGGTCTATCCCTGTCAGAATATCTGCAAAGTGGTCCCAGAAATCTTGACATTAATGCACATCTGTGCAATATTGTGATTTATAGGGAAATATATATTTGGTCATTGCAGATGACCAAGACATTTCTCATATATATTTAGTCTTTGCCCACAGTTCCTAGCTCACAGCTCCCAAAACCCTTGGAATTTCCTGAGCAATAAGAGCAGTGGGTACCTCTTTTGTTATAATATATTTGGTCTCTTATCCTCATTTCCAGAAATTGCTTCAGAGCCATAAAGATGAAATGAATGTCTTGTTATTCACAGCAAGGCCCTCTCCACCACAACTGGGTTTACATTATTGAAGTGATTTTGGAAAGCACCTAAGGATGGGGGCTGGTTGCCAAAGGAACCAACCTTGAATAGAGCAGTTGGAACTTTCAGTCCCACCCCCTGACTTCTGGGGAGGAGGAAGGGACTAGAGGTTGAAACAATCAACAGTGGCCAATGATTTAACAAGCCTGCCTATGTAATAAAGCCTCCATAAAAACTTAAAGGATAAGGTTCAGAGAGCTTCCAGGTTGTGGAACCAGAACACTTCCACGTGCCACCATTCTGGGCTTCAAACTCCACAAGGACAGAAGGTCCTTTGCTCAGGACCTCATCCTATGTATCTCATCATCTGGCTTTTGATTAATGTCCTTTAATATCCTTTGTAATAAACAGGTAACCTAGTGAATAAATGTGTCTTCCAAGTTCTGTGAGCTTCCCTGGTAAATTAATCAAACTCAGGAAAGAGGTCATGAGAACCCCCAATTTATAGCTAGTCTGTCATAAGTACAGGTAACAACCTGGGTTTGGGGTTGGCATTTGAAAGTGGAAAGCAGGCTTGTAGGGTAAACTTTTAACCTGTGGAATCTGATGCTATCTCTGGAAAGAGTGTACAGACCAAGTTTAATTGCAGGACACCCAGCTGATGTCTGAGAATTGCCTGGTGGTGTGGCAAAACCCCACTCCCTCCCCACCCATGTTGGAATTGGGTGCACAATTTTTACCACCAATTTTTATTTTAATGCCCACTCAGGGAATCATTGTTTTAGGGATTGTGCTTGGAGCCCAGTACAGATGAGAAGTAAGGGAGATAAGTGGAGACCAGATAATGAAAACCTTTGTCCATACAGGCTGAATTTTATCCTGATAGTTTCTAACCAAAACTTGTTAATTTCCAGCCAAACTAGGCATACACGCTGGGAGAGATGGGAGGCAGAAAGAAAACAGAGGGAAGAAAGAGTTGGGATTGAGAAATAGTATTAAATTTATGGCTCTCCTCCTCCCCCCCAGCCAGGAGCAAGATGTTTCTGCTACTGTAACCTGTCAAGGTTGTAGCTAAATTCATTAGGAAAGACTTCTCCAAGTAAAGCATTTGCTTCCTGCTGTGAATCTGACTGCTGTTCTTTGAGTCACCCAGAAGCCTCTGCTAGTAGACATGGTTGCTGTTTCAAGAAAGAAAATAAAAGTCTATGTTTTGGAAATTACAGGGGAAGAACACCCCTCTTCTCTCAACCTGTAGAACAAATTATGTAAGCAGGAAAATATGTTGTATAAATGGGATGTTCAGTAGAGGCAAACTCACCCCTCCCCTTTCACATATCAGTTAAGACAGAGAGTAAGGAAACCATTACATATAAGCACAATATATATTTAATAATGTACAAAAAGTCCTTGAGGAAGACTGAGACATCCCAACACCTATTGAGAATATTTAAGATTATCTAAAATACGTCATAAAATAAAATGACATTAGAACCTGCTAAAGCACTAGCTGTTACAGAAGACTGCTGATACCATGGTTTCTCGACATCAGCATTATTGACATTTGGCGGTGGAGAACTCCTTGTGGGGACTGTCCTGTGTCCTGTCGGATGTTCCACAGCCTCCCTGTCCTCCACTTGGTAGATGTCAGCAGCACCCTCCTCAAGTTGTGACAATTAAAAATGTCTCCAGACATTGCCAAATGTTCCTTGGGGAGAAGAGGGACAAAATCATCCCTAGGTGATAATCAATGGCTTATGAAGCCATTGACTGAAGTAACATATGAAGGTGAAATATTTCCTGCACTCTCCATAATTAAACCCCCACAGGTAGAATGTCCAAATCTCACCCAGATCCAACTGAGAAAATGAATGTTCACAGGGCTCCTGGGTGGCTCAGTGTGTTAAGCATCCTCCTGACTCTTGATTTCAGCTCAGCTTATGATTTTGGGGTTGTGAGATTGAGTCCCTCATTGGGGTCTGCACTCACTGGGAAGTCTGCTTAAGAATCTTTCCCTCTCCCTCTGTCCCTCCCCTTGTTCTCTCTCTTTCTCTCATTCTCCCTCTCTCTAAAATAAATGTCTTTTTTAAAAAGAGAGAGAGAGAAAATTGCTCGCTAAATCCCACCAAATCCAATGATATTAAGGCACAGATAAATAATCCTGACCGTAAAAACAGCCTAGATAAAGATCAGGGAGTTGAGGCTTGAAGACAGACTTTTCATAAAAGATTAATGATGTATATACTACCGATTCCCCCCACCTCAAGCATTATATTGTATCTCAGTAACCTGAAGAGTTAATTTTTCAAAAACCATCAGTTTTGTATTCCTTTCTAGGCATAATGACCTGGCTCACAGTAAAACCCTATGACCCCCAGAGATAAGATGGGGGAATCTAAGGCAACAGCATCCTTCATATATAATTTCTGTGCATTCCACAGACTCACACAGAACTTACGTGGTCAGGATCTCTGAACTCCAAATGTTGCTGATTCACAGCATCTCTTCTAACTGTGACCCTGACTTATCTTTGCAAAATTTGAAATTCATTTTCTCTAGAATGAACATCCTTGGATCTAAAGGTAAATTTGGTTCCATAAAAAAAAGTTAGGGAACTGACTAACCTCTAACAATTCTGAGTTTGACTTCTATAGATATCATTTCAATTTTTTGCCTCTAAAGAGCCTTAAATCTAACATACTTATTTAAATTTGACGGTAAATACTGGCACCCTCCCCAGTGTTCATAACTCCATTTCTAAATGTATTTTCAATGACATATTGCTTCGGTAAAATTTATATATCCTATATTTATGGAAACAACTTAATTCTCCAACAATAAGGATATGGTTAAATAAATTACATATATAGCTATTTAAAAAATCATAGGTGAGAAGAATAATTAATGTCATATGTATGATATAAAGTGGAAGTTACAAAAGCAAATAGGAAACTATGTACATTTGATCTTGATTTTATAAATACACATATGACTGAAAAACATTTTTACCTATCAAAGCGACAATTATTCCAATGCACATATTTGTATTTTTTCTCTGCTATCCTCAAGGCCTTCATGCCAGAAATGAAGAAGGGAGCTGCCTGTCCATAGCAAGACACACCCGCTGCTCCCTACATACCTGCTTCCCCCTCCCAGTCCATGGTGAACCTGTACAGTCTTCTTCATTCTTATTTTCAGTCCCAAGAAATGCTGGACATCTTTCACCTTCAGCAGATTCTAATCTCTATCTGGATCTATCTTCTTTTATGAAAAATTCCCTAAAATTCTTTCATAACTCATTTGGGGACTCAAGCTCACTCATCAGTAAAAGCCCCCTTATTCTCAACCACTTCTGTAGACATTTCCTTTTACTTTTTTGCTTTAATAAGAATCTGGCTCTCTCTCCTGTGACATCGTTCCCTGAAATCCATTCAAGAGGAAATTGAGTTGATCTCTCTATCCCTTATACATCTCAGTTTTGAGCTGGGCTAAGTGTCCTTTTTATTCAACACTGTCACACACAAACCACTGTGCTCTCTTCCCCCTAAAGACTTGTTGTTCCCTTAAAGCACATGCCTTCTGATTATACCCACCCGCTCACTGTCCCTACTGAGGGGCTCCCAGTCATAACATTCATCGGTTCCTTGATCTGATGCTTGTGTCAGTCATTTTGATCATTCTTTGCATAAATCCTTTCCCTGCTAACATCACCTAGCCTCAACCACAACTCTAGTCAAATCCACCTCTCTCACATACAGTTGAAATATTGAATTGAGGTATGAAGCCACTGCATTGGAAGAAGGAAATATATTTTTAGGAGGGACTGAAAGTGTTGTGTCAAGGAATTTAGGGTCAATGTTGTGTATAGCATCTAAAAGAAGAAACCCCAAATTTTCAACAATAAAGGAATTATAAGCAATACAAAATAAAGAAGGAAATGATGTCAGACTTCATAGTTGTTTGACCACAAATAAATGGTGCAGAGGATGTACATGGACTGACAGGCAAGGGTGGCTCTTCTGACAGTTCTAAAATGAAGCCCTTCTTCATGCTAGTGCTTCCATAGTGAATAAAGCCACATGCAATGATATGCACTGTAACTAAGGATGGGGTTAGTCATAATCTACCTAGGTCCATCTTGGGAGACAATCTGACTAGGACTTTGGCAAGGGTTTGAGTAGATAACAAATGATCATTTTTCAAGGAGATGATCTGAGGTGATAAATAAAAATTGATTTTGTTGACAATCTGAGTTCAGATACTTATTTGGCCTGCTGACCTACTGAGTCATCCACTGATGTGGTAGCGGTCAGTGAAAACACATGGAATGTTTATCGATCCACTGTAACCTGTGTTTCACCTAGTGACAATGCCTAAATCGAAGGAGGTTCTAGTACTGGAATACTGTGGAGCTTATCCTCCTTGTGACTAGCTTTGGCTAGTTAGGTATTCCAAGCAACTATATTGCTATGCCCACTCCTTTCTGTCACTGGTAAAGCAAAATTATTAATGATAATGAACTTCACTGATCTTTTAGTAAGTATCAGGCACTGTTCTTAGTGTTTCATATGCACCATCTCCTTAATTCTCACAACCCAGGTAGAAACTACCATTATCACCTTTGCAGATGAGAAAATATACAGATGTTAAGTAATTTGTCTTGTCACAGAATTGGCAGGTAGAGATGAGATCTCATCCCAGACAGAAAGGCTCTGTAGCCCAGGATTTTACTCATTTAGTGAGAAAAGATTAAGACACCTGGGGGAGTGAAAGAATGGAATAGTCCCAAATGCCACTTTTTTTCAGTATTTAAAATGTTTCCATGTTCATGTATTACATGCATATTCAGAAAAATTTCCATTATTTTATAATTTTATTTCTACTAATCATAGGTTTTTTTTCACTTCTAGAGTGAAAATGGATTTTGAGAGTCAGAACTATAAGTGATAGAAGTAACATTTAAGCAGAAGCACAGATTAAGGTTAAAAGAGAGACAACACAGCCTTACTGAATAAATTCAGCCCCATGTACAAGTGGGAATATGAGCTTAGGCGAGAAGGGAATGAAGCTCTTTGGGGGTGTCATGTACCCCAGCTGGCTTTGAAGGCCCTATGTAGGACACCACAGTGGACCTCTCCATTCTTAATTACTCTTCCACACAATACTACAACCTTATCTGTGATGTCACCATCCCTGGGTCTATTAATTAGATCTAACATGAGTCCATTCTTGCCCACCAAAGTCCTTCTAGGTAAAGAAAGGGAATTCTGTGAGGTTTTGTTTTGGCTGGTAAGTACTCCCAATTATCAACAGTTTGATCTTCTTCTCTGTAAACACAAAGAACCAGACACACTAGAGTAGGCATATCTCACTTTTCTCCTTAGTTAACCTATGACCTCCAACCATGACTAATGCATACTCAAACTACCATTTGCTTATCATTTTTTCCAACCTTAAAAACTCTAGTCTCTCCTCTACTATTATTTTGATGTATTCTCTCACCAAATAGACTCTAAAATATTCTATAGTTAATTATGTCTTGCACTATTTTTGCAAGCGAAGATTGACTTAAACACAGAGTACTTTATACAATATGCCTGTTCATACACTATCACCTTCACGAGTGGGGATCCTGATGATTGTAGCCCAAATGATGGGGGGACTACCGACTGAGGATCAGTAGAAGACTTTATTTCTCACAATCACTGCTTTTATACTTTACACAAGACATGATGTAGATTTATGTGCAGGACGTGACCTGCATGTGAGATGAAAGCTGTGTGCAGCACATTGCCTACATGTGGGATGTGGACTATATGCGGGCAATAAAGCATGACAAGTGAACAACAACGATTATCTCTTAGCTTTAAATGACAAGAGCAAGTTAAGGATTCTCCACACTTAGCAGATCCATCTAAAGGAGGGCATGAAAGCACTCCAAGGATCCTCCCATGCTTATTCTAGGTGTTGCCCCAGGAAGACTCTTGCCCTCCATCTCCTGGAGTTTTCTCACAGGATCCAACACAACCCCAGTCACATTGGTGAGGATCCGGGTTGTGTTCCAACAATACACATACATTATATTCATTATTTTGTGAAATAATTATTTAAGTCTTTTCTCCATTAAAACTTTAGAGAAAGGAAGAAATCCCTCCACCTTTTTATAATATAGAATGTTCAGCAGTCACAAGTTCATGGTTGACTTTTAACCAAGGAGCCTACCACTGAGTGCTAGTTCCAGTCCAAGCACCAACAAACTGAGTGACTTTGGGACAGCTCCTTAGTTTCTCTCACTCTCAGTTTCTTCACCTGAATGGTCTGAACAAAATAAGAAATGATTATTGAGCAACTGTATCTGATAATCAACAAGTAATTATTGAATACCAAATTTGTGCCTGGGACTGTGCGAAGCATGGTATCAACACTTCATGGTGACTTACAGATTCGTTCCTTGGCAAGTGTCCCATTTCCTAAGGTTCATTCTCATTATATATTAAAAGAAAGAACACCATCAGCACATGCCTCCTCACTATTCTGATAACATATCCACATTTTATTTCCCAAAGGAAGTTATGTGGGCACACCTAACCTATAAATAAATGTAATTCACCCACATATACAGAAATATAGGAGAAACAGATATTAGTCAAGAGAAGCAATACCTACTACAGTGTGATATGATGATTAAGTATCATCAGAAATTAAAAGCAGTAAGCATAATGGGTAAGTTTAAACATGCCTTTCTATATGAGAACTTGGTAAATACAAAACACAGTAACAGCCACAAAAATCTTACTGCAAAGATGCATATGGGCCTTTGGAATCGTCTATTCATTTGTTTAGCACCCATTTAACATTTATTTTTTGAGTGCCCACAATATGCCAAAGTTCCAGGAATAAAGCTATCCTTCACTTAACAGACTTCATTCCTGAAAACCCTACAGTCAAGTGAAATACCATTAAATAAAAAATATATTTCCATTAATTTTAGTGGGAACAGTTATGGTGTATTCCATCCCAACTCAAGATGTCCAAAAAATGTTCATAAATAGAAAAAATATCAACTGAACAATAAAAATGAGTTTAGATGGGTAATACACAATTTGAAAGCAAAAAATTATAGTTTGTGCATAGACAGAAAGGAAGGGGCTTATCATGATTATGGAACCAAAATAAGTGATAGTTTGGAAGAGAGGCAGGAACCATTACATATACAGTAGATATGCGAGACAATCATTTAATTTATCACCTGAACTAGGACAGTTTTGAGAAGTAAAGTCAATGTTATCTATAAATACACAGGGGCAATAGGCATAAACCAGAACCATCCTGGGAATACTGGGAAGTATGCCCATCTTACTCAAATCCAATTTTGTTTATGAGCAATCATGAGATGAATGTTGAAGCTGGTCTTTCAGGTTGCACCCCCTAACACACATGTATTACGAATATAGTTTATATAGCTCAGCACACATTTACTTTGAAAAGAATGAGACACCACTGAAGGAATAGTCAACAGCCATTATTAGTTTGGCCAACTCCCCTGATGTCCCTCTATCCCTCAGAAACATGCTAGCCAACCCAAGGAAATTACTGAGGCTGATTTCATTGCAACTTTCAGTGACACTCATCCCCTGTCATGGGATCTTATTTTCAGGCAGGCTGCTTTTGGCTATAAGTCCAGTTGATACTTATCTCAAACTTGTCTACATAAATGAAGACATCTGTTTACAAAGACCTCAACTCAATAGGATAAACCTATAGATACAACTTAAACATAACTTGCTTATGTCTTTTGAAGACTACTTTAATGGAACCTATATTCTTGAATCTTACCTGAATCTCAAACTCTTCCCTGAGGTGAATCCCTGTTTTGTCATTGGCAATTTGCTTGGATGTGAACAAATTATTTAATCAACTTAAGCCTCAGTTTCTTCATCTGTACAGTGAAATTAACAACACCTATATTTCAAAGTTATTGGAAGAATTAAATGAATCAAGATGTGTAAAGTTTCTGGGATATTATTACTTTTTCTCCCTTTTAAAAGCATATAAACACCAATACAGGGACCAATATGATAACAAGGGACATTCCTGAGTTCCCATCCTCCCATGGACACCAAAAATACATAGCAACATACAAAACAGTTCCCTCTGAGAGAAATCCAGAAACTAGCTGAGCTACTCCTAAACATCAGACAGCTAAGAAAATTAGTTAAACCTTTAGCTAGACTAAGAAAACAGAGAGAAAACAAATAGATAAAATCAGAAATTAAAGAGCTATTACAGCTGATAATATAGAAATACTAAGAATTATAAGACACTACCATGAACAATTGTATGCCAACAAATTAGATAACCTAGAAGAAACAGAAATTCCTAGAGTCATATAATCTACCAAGACTGAATCATAAAGAGACAGAAAATCTGAACAGCAATTATCACTGGGATATTGAGTCAGTAATCAAAAATTTCCCAGTAAAGTACAGGACTAGATTGTATTACTGGCGAATTCTACCAAACATTTAAAAAGGAATTAGTAACAATCTTTCTCAAACTTTTCCAAAAAATAGAAGAGTACTGAACACTTCCAAATTTATTTATAAGATAAGCATTATCCTGATACCAAAGCCAGACAAGGACACACCAAGAAAAGAAAATTACAGGTCAATAATCTTAATAAGCATGGATATGAAAATACTTAACAAAATATTAGCAAGCTGAATTCAATAGCACATTAAAAGAATCATACATCACGATCAAGTGGGATATATTCCTGGGATTGAAGGATGGTTCAACATATGCAAATCCATAAATGTGATACATCACATCAACAAATGAAGAAGAAAAATCAAATGACCAACTTAATAGTTGCATAAAAATTATTTGACAAAATTCAACATTCTTTCATGATAGATCTCTCACAAATTAGATAGAGAAGAACTGTACCTCACCCTAATAAGAAGCTGACAGCTAACATCATACTTAATGATAAAAAGCTGAAAGCTGGGGCACCTGGGTGGCTCAGTGGGTTAAAGCCTCTGCCTTCAGCTCAGGTCATGATCTCAGGGTCCTGGGATCAAGCCCTGCATCGGGCTCTCTGCTCAGAGGGCAGCCTGCTTCCCCCAGCCCTCTGCCTTCCTCTCTGCCTGCTTGTGATCTCTCTCTCTGTCAAATAAACAAATAAAATCTTAAAAAAAAAAAAAGCTGAAAGCTTTCCCTCTAAAATCAGGAACGAGACAAGTTTGTACACTCTTGCCATTTTTATTCAACATAGTACAAGAAATCCTAGAAATGGGGGTGGGAGGAAGGCATCCAAATTGGAAAGAAGTGAAACCATCCCTCTTTGTAGATGATATATTATTAATAGAAAATCTAAATACCCCACAAAAAATCTCTTAGAACCAGTAAACAAATTCAGTGAAGTTTTATCAGTATATAATATCTGAGTTTCTATACACTAGCAATGAGCTATTGGAAAAAGAAATTAAGAAAATAATCCCATTTACAATGGCATAAAAAACAACAAAATACTTAGGAGTAAATTGAACCAAGAAGGTGAAAGATCTGCCACTGAAAACTATAAAACATTAATTTAAAAAGTTGAAGAAGATCCAGATAAGTGGAATGATATTCCACATTCATGGATTGGAAGAATTGGTATTATTAAAATACTACCCAAAGCAAACTACAGATTCAATGCAATCCCTATCAAAATTCCAATGGCAATTTTTTCCACAGAAATTTTTAAAAATCCAAAAATGTTATGGGAACACAAAAGACTCCAAACAGCCAAAGCAAACTTGAGAAAAAACAAATATGGAGGCATCACACATCTTGATTTCAAACTATATAACAAAGTTATAGTCATCAAAACAGTATGGTATTGGCATAAAATCAGACACATACAACAACAGAATAAGATAGCCCAAAATAAACCCACACATATACGGTCAATTAAATTTCAACAAAGGAGACAAAATACCCCATATAGAAACGACAGTCTCTTCAATAAATAATGTTGGGCAAACTGGACAGCCACATTCAAGAGAATGAAACTGGACCACTATCTTACACCATACACTAACTCAAAACAAATAAGGATTTGAATGTAAGACTTGAAACCATAAAACTCCTAGAAGAAAACAGAGGGTAAGCTCCTTAAGTGGGCCTTGGGAATGATTTTTCACACTTGACACCAATAGCAGTGACAAGAAAAGCAAAAATAAATCAGTGATACTATATCAAACTAAAAGCTCCTGCACAGCAAAGGAAACTATCAGTAAAATGAAAAGACAATATACAAAATGGGGAAAGATACTTGCATACTGCATATTCAATAAAGGGCTAATATCCAAAATATGTAAGTAAAATGTAGCCCAGTTACAAAGTGGGCAAACAACCTGCTGAATGGAAACTTTTCCAAAAACATACAAATGGACAAAAAGTACATGAAAATATGCTCAACACCATTAACTATCAGAAATATATAAATCAAGGACAGCTGGGTGGCTCAGTCTATTAAGTGTCATGTCTTCCTTCAGCTCAAGTCATAATCTCAGGGTCCTGGGATCAAGCCTTGTGTCAGGCTCCCTGCTCAGTGGGGATTCTGTTTCTCCCTCTCTCTCTGCCACTCCCCCTGTTTGTGCTCTCTCACACATGCTCTCTCTCTCTCAAATAAATAAATAAAATTTTTTAAAAATATATAAATCAAAGCCACAATGAAATATCATCTCACGAGGCACCTGGGTGGCTCAGTGGGTTAAGCCTCTGCCTTCAGCTTGGGTCATGATCTCAGGGTCCTGGGATCGAGCCCTATGTCAGGCTGTCTGCTTGGCGGGGAGTCTGCTTCTGCCTCTCTCTCTTTGCCTGCCTCTCTGCCTACTTGTGATCTCTGTCTTTCAAATGGATAAATAAAATCTTTTAAAAAATTAAAAAATAAAAAAATAAATATCATCTCACGTCTGTTAGGATGGCTATTATCAAAAAGCAATAACAATGCTCGTAAGGATGTGAGAAAAAAGGAACCCTTACAAATTGTTGATGGGAATGTAAACTGGTACAGCCTCTACGAAAAATCTGTAAGGATATTCCTTAAGAAATTAAAAACAGAACTACCATATGATCCAACAATCCCACTTCTGGGTGTACACACCCAAGGAAATTAAACCATTATCTCAAAGAGATATCTGTATTGATATGTTCATTGCAACATTATTCACAATAGTCAAATTATGGAGACAACATAAATGTCCACAACAGATGAATCGATAAAGAAAATGTGAGATATATACAAAGAAGTATTATTTAGCCATAAAAAAAAATTAGGGAAAACTGCAAATTTGCAATAACTTGGGTGAGCTGGAGGGCTAACTGATAGAAGCCAGATGGAAAGACAAATACTGCATGGTATCACTCATATGTCAAATTAAAGAAAAAAAAAATTGAACTCATAGAAGAGAACAGTGATTGTGAGCAGCCAGGAGGATGAGGAAAACAGAGACAGGCTGATAAAAGGGTATAAACTCTTAGTTATAAGATAAATAAGGTCTGAGGATCTAATGTACAATGTGGTGACTATAGTTGATTATATAGTATTATACATTAAAATTTGTTAAGAGTAGAATTTAAGTGTTGAAGGAAAAAGAAATGAAAGAAAGAAAGAAAGAAAGAAGAAAGAAAGAAAGATGGAGGAAGGAAGGGAGGGAGGGAGAGAGAAGTAAACATGTGAAGTGATGGATATAGTAAATGGATGATGGGAATCTTTTCACAATGTATATGTTATCAGGAATCTTTTCACAATGTATATGTTATCAAGTTATTACATTGTACCCTTTTTATAGTTTTGTCAATTAAACCTCAATAAAAGTTAAAACAAAAACAAAAAATGCACCAAAATATTAATTATATGCTAGGTGCTATTCTAAGTACTTTATGCATGTTAATCCATTTAACAGTCCTAATAATCGATGAAATAAATATGATCACTGTTCATACATAAGAAAACTAAGACCTGATGGAGGAGAAAGCTGTAACTAACCCTAAACTGCCACCATCACAAAGAGGTAGAGCTGGCATTTGAACCCAGGAACCTTACTCCAGAGTCTGTACTAGTAGCCACCCCACTGTAAGGGCTCCTTTCGTGGTTCTTGACACTGTCTTGTATTTCATTTTTTAGCCCTAATTAAATGAGCTCCACTGCTTGCTTTATTGGTTTTTTTATTCACCCTGACATCAGAGGACAGGTTATCTCTAAGCTCTAGGGTCAGGCAAATTTTCATGAAAGTTACAGTACTTAGGCCATAAATCATTCTCTGGCCCAATTTTTGAGCCATCTCAGACTGCCACCTAATACTTGGTGTGTGTTTTCAAAAATCTTAATGATTTTTTTTTCTTTTTTTTTTATTATTATTATTATTTTTAATATTTTTTTTTATTTCTTTTCAGCGTAACAGAGTTTATAGTTTTACACCACACCCAGTGCTCCATGCAATGCGTGCCCTCCACAATACCCACCAAAGATTTTATTTATTTATTTGACAGAGAGAGAGAGAGATGAGATCACAAGTAGACAGAGGGGCAGGCAGAGAGAGAGGGGGAAGCAGGCTCCCCGCTGAGTGGAGAGCGCGATGCGGGGCTTGATCCCAGGACCCTGAGATCATGACCTGGGCCGAAGGCAGAGCCACCCAGGTGCCCCTCAGTGATTTTTTTTACATCAAATTTATTTTTAAAAAGTTAACCAACACCCTATATTCTAGTTGTGATTAGTATTAAAATAACCACCACCACAACTGCAATAATGTTGCATCTCAACTGAAAAATGATTAGATATGCCTGAATTAGATATTGAATAAAGGAGTTTAGCCTGAATGAAGACTGGTATTTGATTATTATAAATATTTGTGTCATGGTCCTTTCTCAAAACAACACATTAAACAATTGGCAAACAGAAAAAAAAAAAACTCCTTAATAACAAATTTTGGTAAATTTTCCATACATCAAGTTACAGAATATATATTTATGGAGAAGATATTTAGGAGATCTAATTTTGTCCATTTTTTGTAATGACGATCATAAACTAGTATCTTAAACTTATAGCACTTTCCAGAAAAATGGTCTGGGGAAAACAGAAGAAACATTGAAATTCAAACTCAATTCAAAGCTGAGCATCTGGAAAAAAAGTATCCTTAGTTCTTTTTCTTTTCCTTCACCTCCTTTTTTTTTTTTTTCTGGTCTACTCTCCTCATTTTTGAACAATGTAAAACAATTCCCAGCAAGTTGACTACCCAGAAAAAGGAAATGCCTGCTTTTCTTCTCTAATGTCTGCTTTCTCTTGGTGCTGATCTTAAGCCAATCAATTGACTGGCCCAAGGCCACAGTCTCTAACAGAGACTTCAGGGTGTATAAAATGCCTGCTTGTTGTTGTTGTTTACTTAAGTTTTAAGCTCTTTCAGTCAATCAAATAGGCATATAATAACCTAAAACCTCAGATATTTTTTCAGGAAGCCAGATAATGATGCAGAACTTATTTACAGGAAAGAAATTGAACCTTTTCTCTCCATTGAGTTTAATTACCCTATTTTTTTACTTTAAAGTATTCAGTTTTTCCTTGGAAGTGTTCCTCACTATCCCCGTCCTAGAAGCTGGTTGTGCTATGATGTGCCGCACAGACTTATTGTCCCAGCTACTGAAAGTTACCAACAGACAGCCCCTAGCTGGGACCAAGTATATAATTTGTGGGATCCAGTGCAGAATGAAAATGAGGGGCCTGTCCTCTTGTTCAAATATGATTAAGAACTTCAGGGTGGTAGCAGTAAAGGATTAAAGCAAATATCAGGCTCTTCTGTGCACAGGGTCTGTACAGGTTGCACCTGCCTTTACCTGCCAGACAGCTGTAATCATAGCATCAGCAGAAGATCGCTGCCTCAACCAAAGATGTGCCCATCCCAGAGCGTGTAAAATTCAACAGTTGGATTGACACAGGGATGCCTCTGTAGAGATGTTTCAGCTGCAAAGCTGCTTGTAGCATCAGCTGAGGACTTCACTGAGACTGCATCACACCTCAACTTCTCTGAGGACAGGATCTAGCTTTGTTCCTTCCCTTTTCTTCCCTCTCACTCCCCTCCCCTCTCTTCTCCTCCTTTCCATTCCCATCTCTTCCCTGCCCTTCCCTTCCTTTCCACAAATGTTGACTGAAAGAGCATTCTCTAATAAAATTCTTGCATGCTTCTGTCTCCTAGAGTCTGCTTTTCAGAGAACCCAACCTGTGAAACCACACTTTCAAAAAGCTTTGCACTTATGGACACAGTAAACATCGGCACAGCAGGCTTTCCCATGCTTGTTATCTCACCATATATCAGTATTCAGATGGGGGAGCCTACTATGGCAAAGGACAGCGCCTATAGGAGGGTAAGGGTCTGTGGTGTTTCCAGTTAGCCACCATGTTTGATTTGGCATGGCTAAGACTTACTGAACACTTAATGTGGTAAGTGTTTTCTATAAATTAGGTTATTTAATCCTCACGATAAATCTTTGAGGTAAATATTCCAGTTATCCCCATTCTACAAATGAGAAATCACAGTAAAAGTAGAGAAGTTAAACAACTTCTCCACAGTCAAAGTTGAAAGTGCCATAGTGAAGCTATTGAATCAAAGCTAGAGTCCTTGATTCCTACCCTATAATGCCTATCTAATGCTATTTTTTTCTTCTTTGGCTTTTCTTGCTGAACAGGGACACGTTTGAGTCAGAAGTCCCAGCGGGCAGGGAAGGATAAAATCAGCAAAGCTGAGGTTCTCAAATTCTTATATTTCCAAGAAAGACTTGTTTTCAAGACTAGCCCTTCACCAACTCCAGGGAACTGAGCTCTGAACCTTGGAATGTTCTGCCTCATAAGTATATTTGTATGCCTGAGGCTTGGGCCACACTGTACCAGAGAGTTTCTGTTAGTGACATGATTTATGATAATACCTGCCTTCGCGTGGACGTTAGAGTCTGAGAAACTGAGGTCAGTCACGTAGGTGTTGCATGCCTCCGTGACCGGCCTCTGATTAAAAACCCTGGACGTCAAGGTTTGTGTGATCTTTCCTGGTGGGCAACACTTCGCATCCGTTGTCACACGTGATTGGTGGGAGAATTCAGTGCATTCTGTACAACTCCTCTGAGATGGGATACCTGAAAGATTTGTTCCTTCTGTACTTTGCCTAATGAGCCTTTTCCCTTTGCTGATTTTAATCTGTATTCTCTCACCATAACAAAGGATGACCATGAGTATAATAGTTTCTGATTCCTTTCAGTAAGTCCTCCTGGTGAACTATCCAGTCTGAGAATGGTCTTGGAGACTCTGACGCACATCACAATTCTTTTTAAACAGAGCAAGATGGACAATTAGTTCCTCCTTGTTGTCTTTGTTGTTGCCTAGCTCAGAACCTATGAGGGTCATGCTGCCGCTGAATATAGCAACCTTGCAGAGAAAGAAGTGTAGGTAGGACATTAAAGCCATTGTTCTCTCACTTGCATATGCATCTAAGCTGGAGAAATTTTCATTTCCTCAGTAGACATTATTGCTCTGTATTTGATCATGGATGTATTTGATCATGAGAGAAACAAAAGTCTAGAGCCTGAGAGTCCTATGATGCTGAGGTTTTATCAAAAAGAAAGGAGTTACAGTATAGGGATCAGAGGAAAGAAAGGAGGGGAAGTTGAAAGGAATAAGGATGGGGAAAAGCTAGCCAGGAAAAGAAGTCAGATGGCTGTGGACCAAAATATTAACCACTGATCATAACTTACTGGATATCTATAACTCTGGAAAGCTTTTCCTCAAGGAAAATGAAGTACCAGGTACGATTTCTCAAGTTCTGCCCACTGAGAGGATTTTCCTCCACCACAGAACTTGGCAGCCACTTGGGGAGGGGTGGGGCCGCTGTGTGCTGCTACTCTTCACTTTCTGCTAGTGCCAGCATATTGTGCAGAATTATCTTCTTCTTCCGTCAACCATCAAAGGGTACAGTCCATGAAGCCATAGGTGCAGAATAAGAGGGAGGAGTGCTGGGAGAAAGGGCCATGGGTCCATCCCTAACTCCCACAAATTATTTGGGCACCAATGGATCCATTAACTCATGGCCCACGTGGCATGAAGCTTGCCTGGCAGCCTGGACCCCTTGCATGATCTTTTACCTTTCTGGGACCCACTCACAACTGTCAGCTTTTTGTTTTACTAGGTAACTAGTCAGAGTAGTATGCCCAAATGAGATCTGTGTTTCGTTCAAAATCTTAAAAAAGCACACCAAGTATTATGCCTCTTTCTTAATGGTAGGAAGAATCAGATGCAGCAACCTGTCCTTCACCTTGGCAGAGATAATTTGGCATAGCTCAGTTCACTGAGCAAGGGTTGGTACACTATGGCCTGTGAGTTAAATGAAGCCTTCGGCCTCTTTTTATATAGTTCACAAGCTGAGAATATACACATATTCTTATATTTTCAAAGGATTAAGGAGAAGAAGAAGAAGAGGAGGAGGAGGAGGAATAAGAAGGAGAAGAACAATAACAAGAACAAGAAGAACAAGAAAGGAAAAGGGAAGGAGGAGGGGAAGAGGGGGAGAAGGAGAGAAGAAAAAGAAAGAGGAAGAGGAAGAGAAGGGAAAGAGGACAAAGAAGGAGAAGGGGAGGGGGAAGAAGATAGAGGAGGAGGAGAAAAAGAAGAAACAGAGACTGTGTGACCCACAAAGCCTAACATATTTACTAATTTATGGGCCCTTTACAGAAAAAGTTTGTCAACTAGACAGTTGTAATGGTTTGTGCATGTCTTTCCTTACCCATAATGACTTTCACTCCACAGGCCAGAGAAACAGTATGAAGATTCAGACACCTGACAGCACGTTCTATTTTAATAATAAATTCCAAATTGGGGTAATAACTATAAGGTTAATACAAGAACCCACTGAGCCCACAGTGAGATGGACTCAATTCAAAACTTTACTGATCATCTCACATTCCATAAGCCCTTTTTCTGACTGAAGGACCACAGTAGCATTTTGGGTGACTAGGAATTAAGTCCAGTTCAGAACCATTGTCCAACAACTCCTACAATGTCTGATTATTTCCATTCTGCAGTGTTAGTCATTCTGGCAAATGGATTCAGGTTTCTTTAGGGAGAGTGAGGAAGAAGATTTACAATACAGTCTTTGGCTGAGAGCAGGGTAAAGGGAACCTAGCGTCCCGCTCATTCAGGGGTCTTTAGGTGCTAATGGTTCAAGCTTAGAAATTTGTCAAGGGGCTGTGACTTCTCTTCCCCAGATCTAGAGCTTTTTGGCTTATAGAAACAATGTGAGACTTTAGTAGGCCTCCCATTTATTCTACTTCGAGAAGCATCATAACTAACCAAAGCCAAAGATCTTTATTAGTCAAGTCATTCTGATTACTGCTGCAGACCTGTCAACTATTATGGTTACCATATCTACATTGTCTTTCACAATTAGGTGATGCCACTTCTGCAACCCTCGGATGTTATCATCTCCAGTGAATTCTGAGAGCCCAGTCCTCTATTATCCTGGCCTGCAGAGAATACCTACCCCAGAGCTCTTCCTCTCTTGAATGTGTTTCTCAGACACTTAGTGAAGAAAATTCACTCTGCTGGAGTATCTGTTGAGGGCGAGGACAAATATATCTTGCATGATAAATCCATACTCGTATCCCAATGACTCCTTTGGATACTTTCCTATTCAGTAGAGCAAAGAAGTCTGGCCCTTCAACCTCTTTTAGTGTAGGGCATCCACAAGTGCAGGTTCCAAACAAGCAACCACGTAAGCTGTTACATCCATACGCAGCCACTTAAGTTAATACAAGCATGGAAAAGTGCTGCTTCATAAATAAATTTCAATAAATTTGCCTGGATCCAATTTTGTATTCTTTCAACCCCTATCTCACACCACAAGGATCCATTCCCACATTGTTCTTCAGACTTGTGTAGAAATAAATGGGCAAACGGTGTGCAGTTTTTTTAGCGTATGTCATACCTTCTCACTAATAATCTATGCCTCATGAATTCTACTGGGACTGGGTCTGGTTATAGGTTTCAAAGCAATGCGAATTAATGAAGGTAGGTCATGATTTCTTACAAGGCAACTACCTCAGGAAAGTCGTGGCTGCTGCTTCATTGCCACCTTCCTAATCTCGTGCAAATGCCTCTTGGGACTAAACTACCTGAGAACTGACCTAGAGAAGAGAGTTTCAGCTTAGAAATAGAGCAAATGTCTTCCATTCAAGTTGGCATGGAACAGCAGTAGCAGGCCCAAGGTGGATGGAGTGGACCAGGGCAAGGACAAGCAGGCTTACCTGGATTAGATACACAGTGGCTGTTAGGGAACTAAAGAATAGGATCTTCAGAAAAAATGGGGAATTGGGTGTTTGGCATTCACATGCAAGTTCCTAGGGAGAGAGACCCTGAATCTGTTCGGATGCTTTGTTATCATCCCAACAGATGATGAATTAGGGAGGCAAGATCATAGAAATACACTTAGCTAAGACCTACTTTAAAAATGCTTTTTTCCAAGTCTCTACCAAGAGGGTTGACCTATGAATGGAAGCTCTCACACTGAAGACTGTGACCTCAGGAAAAGCCAGCCGTTGAGTCAGAATCTGAGGGAGCGAAAGAACAAGATACTTTCTCATGAACTTTGGCAGCTCCTTAAATAGAGAGTGAGAAACAGCACATGGTGGGGAGATGAAGGACAAGGATGCCCTGTGTCAGCTACAGTGGAGGCAGCAGGAACAGGGACCGCCCCTGTGTTTATGGTACCACATGACAGCAGCCACTATGGTGACTCTACGGAAGTACCAACAGCAGACCAAAGCCTGAGGCATAGACACATGCAGGGAGCAGCCAGCTCTTGAACGCCCAGAAGTTCCCAGTGACAATGTTCACCAGACACGGCAGGACCACACCTGCATCCCAAAGCTGATATTCCCTCTCCAGTGCAGAGCATAACAGAGAGGGAGAGGGCCTGCCCGCATTACGATCCAGACAATAATCATAAGCCCAGGGCCTAATTAAGTCATCTGGGGAACTGCAGAGCTGAGAGACAGACCTCAGTATGGGCAGGGCCTATGCTTCTGATAGAGGACACGAGGAGTGATTAACTGCATTTTTGGTGATTATCATTCAGGAGCAATTGGAATGAGCATTCCCGGAAACCAGCTTTCCCCAACTTAGATTATACGTCATTTTTAATGATGTCAATGTGCTTTGATTTTTCTTTCTGATTATATCGTATAAACTTTAAGATGAAATCCCATGACCGATTTATATCTCAGAGTTTTAGCTTTTTGCTTATATAATTCCTAAAAACTATCCACATTCTCAAATGACTCTCAGGTGTCTTTGTTAATAGAAATGAATATGTTTGTTTATTTTTGTTTGTTTGTTTGTTTGTTTATTTTTTTGCTCCTTGGATTCAATTAGAATACAGCTATAAATTCTTTGAAAGGGTATTTTGCTACTTTATTCTGTGAAATAAACATTACACATTACACTCAGTAGTAAATATTGTTTTTACATTAAGGAAATCACTATCCAATACAGGTTAAATAGTAACCAAATATACTGATTATAAAATTATTGCTTTGAAAAAGAGCAGAGAAGTTTTAAGCTGCTAACGTATTGCTGATTAAACATAAATATGGGAAGTATGAGGAATTTGAAAATTTTGGTTTCTTGTCTGCTATGACTGCATGAACATCTGCATGCATGAACATTTTGCATATATTTGTGGTATCGAGATAATTTAAATTTACGCTTGAACAATTACCAAAGTGTTAGGTTTCTCGCTATTCTTTTCTTTTTAGAGACACACAAAGAAAAAATATTGTTCCTTTTTCTGTAACAGGGTGAGAACATACATGTGAAACTAAAGGAGAAAAAAACAATACTTGGTGATATTTCCCCAAACAGTGGTTTATTTAGCCTGAGAAATAAAAGGGAACTTTCTCTATGACTGCCACCTTGTGGTTTACTATGTCTGAACAGACTGGAAAAGATCATTAGCTACAATATTTTGAGAATTTTCATCTGGGTTTTGTTTTGTTTTGTTTTGTTTTTTAATGAAGAAGGGCTGTCTAGGAACTGTATGACTGGTTATTTGGAAATAAATAATTCACCATAACATTGATACCTGACAATTACATTGCTATACCTCATTTCTCAACTACTTACAGTAAGTAGAATATGTGTTTCATAGCAGAGATGCATAGACACTTTATCTGGAAGAAATCTTAGGGATAATCTAATAAATCATTGAATTTTACAAGTTTGAAAAATCAAATAGTTTGACTTCTACTATATCATGATTGGGTAGATGGAAAAAGACAAATATAACATGTGGCTCTTTAAACTATATAGGACAAATAATTTTAGGAAATGAACTTTAGTTTTAGAATACTTAGAAGTGATATTATAATAGATAAAATAAAAAAGTGATGAAATTCACGTGTTTACTGCCTGCCATGTATAAAGCTATTTTTGAGATAATTTCTTTCTTTCCCCCTCTGATAGCAGAATCCCTACTTTTTAGTGGGTCTCTTTCCCCAGCTTCTCTCAAAGTCAGGCATGGATAGTTATGTAACAAAGTCCTGACCAATGGTATGTAAGACCAAGTGATGTGGGCAGTTTTTAGGGTACTTGCTTACAGGGTAGGCTGTGTCCTTCCTTTGTCTTGAGTGTCGACATGGAGGTGAGCTATTCTGGACCATGTTAATGCGGAAAAATCCCAAAGATGGCAGAGCAAAATGCTAGAAAGAATTTGGGGCCCTGACATGATGGAGTAACCACGGAGCTCTGAATTTAGACTTTTAAGTGTAAGAAAAGTAAACTTCTACCTCATCTTTGTTATTTTGGGACTCTTTCATTCTAGCTAAATTTATGTCTAAACTAATAGAATGTGACAGTTTTTTAAATGGGTAGTTGATAATTTCAGATGTTGCAGAAAAATAAAGTAAGACAAGGGGTATGTATTAGTTTGCTAGAGCTGCCAAAACAAAATATCATGGGATGGATTGCTTAAATAATGAAAGTGTTTTGTTCTGATAGTTCTGGAGACTAGAAGCCCAAGATCAAGATCTCAGCAGAGTAGGTTTCTTCAGAGTCCTCGTGCCTTAGCTTTCAGATGGCTGCCTCTTCAATGTGTCTTCACATGATCTTTCCTTATATAAAAGCACATGTGCTCTAATCTCTTCCTCTAAAGACACCATCCATATTGGATTAGGGCCCACCCTGATGACCCAATGTTAACTTAAGTACCTCTATCTCCAAATGCAGTCACACTCTGAGGTGCTAGGGGTTAGGACCTCAACACATGAATTCTGAGGATGCACAAGTCATCGCCAAACAGAGTGAAAGTGTTTATTGGTTAAATAAATTGAGATCCCAGATACTTTAGATACCAATTACTGGTATCCTTTGATTTCTTCCCCTAAGTCAGTTCCCCCCAGGCTTTCTTATCTTTGTAAATGAATCCACTACCCACAACTTTTCTAAAGCCAAAACTAGGTATAATCCTCAACTCCTCTCACTCATCACTCCCAGCTCTCTAGCACCTTCCTATAATCCACTGTGAAAATAAATCCATTATTCTGCCCAAACACACCTAGATTCCATACCCTCCTCTGCATCTCAACTGTGACAGCTCTAGCTCAAGCACCATAGTCTGTCATGGGGACCCTTGCACTAGCTCCTAATTTGTCTTTGTGCTTCTATTCCTGCCTCCTACAGTTCATTTTCATGAACACCCTAAGTCACCTTTTTTAAACAAAAAGCAGATGATGTCATTCTCTTGCTTTAAAATCATTAATGGTTTTCCACCGCATAAGAAGTAACATCTAAATTCCTCACCAAAGCCATGTGGGGCTCTATACCATCTGCTCCCTGTGTCTCTCTCTCTCATGAGGAGACTTCACCTCATACCTTTCTCCCCCTTGTGCAAGTGCTTCCCCATAATCGTTCCTCGCCTCTCTTCTGCATCTTTTCAGTTCACTGACTATTTGAAGTCTTTTCACTTATTATTTTCCCGACTTGAAATTCTCTTCTTCTAAAAGGTCACTCAGCTTTCTGCTCCAATGTTACCTTCCAGCAAGACCTCCCTGACCACCCCGTATAGATCTCAGCCTCGGCACTCTCATCACATCACACTCTTTAATTTTTTTAATACTTCCCAGTATCTGAATTTGCTATCATGAATTTCCCACTTGCTGAATCCAACTTATTTGTTAACTTAGGAATAGTCTGTCTCCTTCACTGTAATATCAACTACCTGAACACAGAGACCTTATCTGCTTTGTTCACCACATTATCCATAACACCTAAAGTAGGACCTGGCTACAAATATTTCTGAATGAGTGATAAATTAATGTCAGAAACTGCTTTGTAGAATGTGTATGTCTATGACGATGGGCCAGAAGCTGGGTGACAGGAACTTGGGAGAAGATAATGCAGTGTTCTTGTTCAAGGTACAACTCACATTTGTGACAATTTCCTCTTTTAAGTGAGATTTAAGATATCTAAGTGCTCCTTTGGAGGGGGGTCTTCATACCCATCTATATTCTAAAGTTCTGAAATCCTTATCCCTTGAATAACCACTTCCCTGAAATCCAGACATAATCAACAAAGTATTTCTTAGACATCATCTGTAAAGCTCACTCAAGCCGCTCAAACTCAGCATGTCCAAAACAATAGTACTTAGTTTCTTCCTTTTCCTCTCTGGAGGAAATATCTGCCAATTTTTGTTTGGTTCTAATTCCACTACTAGATGTATGATGTTGAGTCATTTTGCCTTTCTGAGTCTGCTTCACCATTAAAATGAAAAGGTGCATCTATGTGACCTCAATTGTTTCTTATAATTTCATCTTTCTATGATGTAATGACTGAGTGATGTTAAGCCATTTTCCCTCCAAATCACTGGACTTGAGTAGCCATAAAAATGATTAAGTATCCAATTGTCCCATTGGACCCAAAGTGGACACAGTCAAATGAACACTGAGTGTAAGTTCATTTGCTGATGGGCCTGTCTTTCCAAGTAAACTTTCTAAATTCAAGAACATTCCTAAAAATAGACATATCTCTGTGGCACCTGGGTGGCTCAGCCAGTTATGTGTCTGGCTCTTTATTTCAGCTCAGGTCGTGATCTCGGGGTCCTAGGATCAAGCCCCATGGCAGGCTCTGTGCTCAGCGGGGAGTCTGCTTGGGATTTTTCTTTCTCGCTCTCCTTCTGTGCCTCTCCCCACTCATACTCTCTCTCTAAAAAAAAAATTAAATAAATCTTTAAAAAATCATAGACATACCTCAAAGGATCACACTCTCCATTTGTTATTTATGTACAAAGTAATTTGGAATTTAGAACCAAAACAGACCCACACTTCACTGTATGGTATTTCACTTTTCTAAGTTCTGTTTATCTTTAAAATTCTACTTAACATCTTTCTCTTCTTTGAAGAGACTCTAGAATACTTGTACCTCCCTCTCACTACATTTAACACTCATTTGTCAGTTTATGTCTTTTTTCTAAGTCACTATATATAGTCTCTCACACAGTTTATTTTTTCCTTGGTATCCAGTATTGTACCTTGCATATGGTGGGTGACTGATAAATACCTCGGAATAGGGATTGCTATCATACTGAAACTGACCCCTAACTCTACAGAAAAACATTGTGACACTGTTGGTGGGAATGCAAACTGGTGTAGCCGCTTTGGAAAACAGTATGAAGGTTCCTCAAAAAGTTAAAAATAGAACTAATCTACAACCCAGCAATTGCACTACTAGGAATTTATCCAAAGGATACAAACATAGTTATTTGAAGGGGCACATGTATCCCAATATTTATAGCAGGAATGTCCACAATAGCCAAACTATGGAAAGAGCCCAGACGTCCATCAACAGATGAATGGATAAAGAAGATACATACACATATATATAATGAATTACTACTCAGCCATCGAATGAAATTGTGCCTGTGCCGTTTGCAACAATGTAGATGAGACTAGAGGATATTAGGCTAAGCAAAATAAGTCAGAGAAAGACAAATACCATATGATTTTACTTATATGTGGATTTAAGAAACAAAACAGATGAACATACAGGAAGAGAAGGAAAAAATAAAAGAGGATAAAGACAGAGAAGGAGACAATAAAAGACTCTTAACTAGAGAGAACAAACTGAAGGTTGCTGGAGGGGAGAAGGAGTGAGAGGAAGGGATTATTGGGTGATGGGCATTAAGAAGGGCACTTGATGCAATAAGCACTGTGTGTTATATACAACCAATGAATCGCTAAATTCACCCCAAAATTAATAATACACTGTATGTTAAACAATTTGAATTTAAACAAAACAAACAAACAAAAAGACTAATTTGGGTGCCACAGATTAAGAACTCTATTGTCCATACAGATAGAAACACAGCAACAGATAAAGAAATGTCTCAAGCTCAACTCATAAGAGAATACATTCACAAAAATTTTATAGATTACCCTTTTATATTTTACATTAATTTCTCCAACCTTCCCCAAATCCCACCCCCATCAGTACAGCAATTCACAACCAGTATGAAACAGGATTATAATCAAAGAAAGCAAAAAGGGTAATTTGGATATTTCACCATAGGAGTAAATACAATATTCTTGTCTATACAGAATATTGCAATACTGACCTACTATGCCTGCTAACTAATCCTGTAAATACTTTCCATGCATGTATCCAAGCACAATAATACAGTGACTACAGAGATGTATTTACCATGGAGTCAAAGAAGCTGACTCTTCAGGGCTGTGACCTCACAATGTCCCTCAGAGGCTTGAGTTATGTATTCATAACTTCTCATTCTTTTTCTTAAAGCGAGCTACCCAAATTGAATGAGCTTTGGACCCTATAAAACCTGGATCTACCCTTAAGTACCTGGTATACCACTTAAATCCACATGTGTCTTCTCATCCATCCCTCAAATTACACCAAAATGACATAAATTTCTATAGAAATAAAACATAAAAGTCAGGGAAGTGGTTCATAGATTAATTTACTAGAAGAGCCTAAAATCCCATAAGCAGTTGGAATAGAATGTCAAGCATGTACAAATCTACTTTTACTTCTCTGATTATGAAAATGGAGTATGTGAAATAAAAAGGTCAATATTAATAATATAGTTACCAAGCATGGTTTAGATAAGTAAACTGACCTCATAGAAGGTGTCATTAATCATAAAGTTTTCTGAGTACAAGAAAAAAAATATGTTGGTGTACTAGGACAAGAAACTGGAACCAAGGGAAGCTGAATAGGGAAAGTTAAAAGGATTTTCTTTAAAAGGGTCATCCCATACAGCTGCCGATATGGTAATGAGGATTGCTCTTTTGGAACTTTCCATGAATGATGAGTTTGGGATAAAAAATCAGGATGATACTATTCCTCATAAGATAGAGAAATATCTTAGAGACCCTCAGATAGATAGAACCTAGCATTATTGTCCCTACTTAACACACCATGGGGTGGAGGACTAAGGATACTATGTAACCGGTGACCAACACAACATACACAAAATAAGCAGCTGGTTTACATTTAAACTATATGTGCAACATAGAATACAAACGGCAAAAACTATATGGTCTCTAGGAGTTCGGGGGAGGTTCTTAATTCTTGAGGCAGAAGCCAACACAAGCATCCTAGCAGAAAGGGAAAAAAAAAACAGTGAGATGTCAGGTGAGTTTGTGAGAAAGAAGAAAAAGGGAATGTCACTAATATTTTTTTTCTAGGTTGAGAAAATAATGAAGAGGAGAGGCCACATTGAGGAAGAAACCTCCCTAGGTTGATCCCTTTATCGGATTCAGGAGAGATCATATGTGA
>PISX010017737.1:0-42570 GCA_004024625.1 Mellivora capensis | reverse complement strand
ATATGGATGCTAAGATTCTCAACAAGATCCTAGCAAACAGGATCCAACAGCACATTAAAAAGATCATCCACCATGACCAGGTGGGATTCATCTCTGGCTTACAAGGGTGGTTCAACATTCGCAAGTCAATCAATGTGATAGAACAAATCAATAAGAGAAGAGAGAAGAACCACATGGTCCTCTCAATTGATGCAGAAAAGGCATTTGACAAAATCCAGCATCCGTTCCTGATTAAAACGCTTCGAAGTATAGGGATAGAGGGAACATTCCTGAACTTCATAAGATCTATCTATGAAAGACCCACAGCAAATATCATCCTCAATCAGAAGAAGCTCACAGCCTTCCCGTTGAGATCAACGGGAAGGCTTCCTTGTTGAGAACAAGACAAGGATGCCCACTCTCACCACTCTTGTTCAACATAGTATTAGAAGTCCTAGCAACAGCAATCAGACAACAAAGAGAAATAAAAGGTATCCAAATTGGCAAGGAAGAAGTCAAACTCTCTCTCTTCGCAGATGACATGATCCTTTATATGGAAAACCCAAAAGACTCCACCCCCAAACTACTAGAACTCATACAGCAATTCAGTAAAATGGCAGAATACAAAGTCAATGTACAGAAATCAGTGGCTTTCTTATACACTAACAATGAAAATACAGAAAGGGAAATTAGAGAATCGATTCCATTTACTATAGCCCCAAGAACCATAAGATACCTGGGAATAAACCTAACCAAAGGGGTAAAGGATCTGTACTCGAGGAAGTACAGAGCACTCATGAACGAAATTGAAGAAGACATAAAAAGATGGAAGACCATTCCATGTTCTTGGATCGGAAGAATAAACATTGTTAAAATATCTATACTACCTAGAGCAATCTATACTTTTAATGCTATTCCGATCAAAATTCCACCGGTATTTTTCAAAGAGCTGGAGCAAATAATCCTAAAATTTGTATGGAATCAGAAGAGACCCCGAATCGCTACGGAAATGTTGAAAAACAAAAATAAAACTGGTGGCATCTCATTACCTGATTTCAAGCTTTACTACAAAGCTGTGATCACCAAGACAGCATGGTATTGGCATCAAAACAGACACATAGACCAGTGGAACAGAGTAGAGAGCCCAGATATGGACCCTCAACTCTAGGGTCAAATAATCTTTGACAAAGCAGGAAAAAATATACAGTGGAAAAAAGATAGTCTCTTCAATAAATGGTGCTGGGAAAATTGGACAGCTACATATTGGACATATGTAGAAGAATGAAACTCGACCATTCTCCTACACCATACACAAAGATAAACTTGAAATGGATAATGGACCTCAATGTGAGACAGGAATCCATCAAAATCCTAGAGGAGAACATAGGCAGTAACCTCTTTGATATCAGCCACAGCAACTTCTTTCAAGATATGTCTCCAAAGGCAAAGGAAACTAAAGCAAAAATGAACTTTTGGGACTTCATCAAGATCAAAAGCTTCTGCAAAGCAAACCAAACAGTCAACAAAACAAAGAGGCAACCCACGGAATGGGAGAAGATATTTGCAAATGACAGTATAGACAAAAGGTTGATATCCAGGATCTATAAAGAACTTCTCAAACTCAACACACAGAAAACAGATAATCATATCAAAAAATGGGCAGAAGATATGAACAGATACTTCTCCAATGAAGACATACAAATGGCTATCAGACACATGAAAAAATGTTCATTGTCACTAGCCATCAAGGAGATTCAAATTAAAACCACATTGAGATACCACCTCACACCAATTAGAATGGCCAAAATCAGCAAGACAGGAAACAACGTGTGTTGGAGAGGATGTGCAGAAAGGGGAACCCTCTTACACTGTTGGTGGGAATGCAAGTTGGTGCAGCCACTCTGGAGAACAGTGTGGAGATTCCTCAAGAAGTTAAAAATAGAGCTTCCCTATGACCCTGCAATTGCACTACTGGGTATTTACCCCAAAGATACAGATGTGGTGAAAAGAAGTGCCATCTGTACCCCAATGTTTATAGCAGCAATGGCCACGGTCGCCAAACTGTGGAAAGAACCAAGATGCCCTTCCAAGGATGAATGGATAAGGAAGATGTGGTCCATATACACTATGGAGTATTATGCCTCCATCGGAAAGGATGAATACCCAACTTTTGTAGCAACATGGACGGGACTGGAAGAGATTATGCTGAGTGAAATAAGTCAAGCAGAGAGAGTCAATTATCATATGGTTTCACTTATTTGTGGAGCATAACAAATAACATGGAGGAGGGGTGCCTGGGTGGCTCAGTGGGTTAAAGCCTCTGCCTTCCGCTCAGGCCATGATCCCAGGGTCCTGGGATCGAGCCCCGCATCGGGCTCTCTGCTCAGTGAGGAGCCTGCTTCCCCCTCTCTCTCTGTCTGCCTCTCTGCCTACTTGTAATCTCCGTCTGTCAAATAAAATCTTAAAAAAAAAAATAACACGGAGGACATAGGGAGATGGAGAGGAGAAGGGAGTTGAGGGAAATTGGGGTGGGAGATGAACCATGAGAGACTATGGACTCTGAAAAACAACCTGAGGGTTTTGAGGGGGGGGGGGGGGGTGTGGGAGGTTGGGGGAGCCAGGCGGTGGGTATTATGGAGGGCACGCATTGCATGGAGCACTGGGTGTGGTGTAAAACTGAATTCTGTTACGCTGAAAAGAAATAAAATAATAAAAAAATAATAATAAATAAAATCTTTAAAAAATAATAATAATAACTAAGCCATACTGCATGTTTACCACAGTGGCAGGTTCTGTTCTAAGTGCTCATTTAATTCTTTTAACAATCCTATAAGGAGACACTATCATTATCTGTGTTATACTTTTAAGGAAAGGAGACAGTTTAATGAAGTTGCCCCAAATCACATGGTTAGTACAAGCTATCCAAATCTAGAGCTTGACTAGTTTATTTTCTTTAAGCTATAAGGAATAAAGTTTATTTTGGCAGGAGCTTGATTGATTTTTAATTAGTATGATACATTCCCAGGGCTCTTAAGGAATATGTTTAAATAGGGAAGATATTTGCATGTTTCAAAGAGAGAAAATATCAAGATCATATTTAAGAGATAGTTTGCCCTCACTCTCATCTTCTAGCCACAAATGTCATCTTGCAGATGTTAATATTTTTACTTTCTCGTGTATATTTACAGACATGACAGGTATTCCTTATCTATCCTTTTCTTTTTTAAATCAAGTATAATTGACACACAATATTAGATTAGTTTCAGGTGTCCAACAGTGATTTGAAAAGTCTTTCTTCTTATACCAAAAACAGAAACAGAAAGTATAAACTGGTCTGATTTTGTTTTTATTCTTGAGGGGTTTGTCCATATCATGGAGATTGTTTCATAGCCACGCATAAAGATATTCTGCTTTCTCTCTTAGATGAGCATAATGTAACAAGTCTCTTGTTTCTAGACATTAGGTGGCATTGACTTTATTGTTTTTGTACCTTACATGGAATAACCTTGTGCATATGTCATTTGTCATTTGGTTTTTCAGTCTAGTTTTTTGGTAACAGCTTTATTGAAAAATAATGGACACACCATGGAGTGAGCTTATTTATTTATTTATTTATTAAACTTTATTTTATTTTTTCAGTGTTCCAAAATTCATTTAAACTGAGCATATTTAAAGTCTACAGTATGATGGGTTGTGGCATATGTGCATGACCATGAAACCATCCCCATGATGAAAACAATGAATATATCCATCACTCTCAAAGATTTCCTCATGCCTTTTTGTAATCCTTCTCTCTCTCTCTTCCCTACCTTAAATACTCCTCCTCACCCCGTTTTAGCCAATGATGCTTTCTGTCAGTAGGGATTGCTTTTTATTGTTTGTTTTTATTTGTTTGTTTGTTTTTAAAGTAGGTTCCATGCCCAGCATGGAGCCCAATGCAAAGTTTGAACTTAGCACTGCGAGATCAAGACCTCCTGAGCCAAGATCAAGAGTCAGACCCTCGACCAACTGAGCCATCCAGGCATCCCATTAAGGATTTTTTTCATTCCCCACAATTCTGTGTAAATGGAGCCACAGAATTTGTACTCTTTTTGTTTAGGCCAGTTTCTTTAGTCAGCATAATTATTTTGAGATTCATTCATATTTTTGCATTTACTGACAATAGTTCATTGCTTTTTTTCATTACATTGATATTTTCTATTTCATTATTTCTGTCTTAATTTTTAGTGTTTCTTTTATTCTAATTATGTTGGAGAAAATTTCATTTTCTCCTGTTCTCCTAGTTTAAGATAGAAACTGAGGCCATTAGCTTGAGAAATTTCTTCTTTTTTAACAAAAGGATTCAGTGCTATAAATTTACTCTTGAATCTACCTAGCAGCATCTTACAACATTTGCTATTTTAAAATTTTTATTCAGTTCAAAATTATTTTTAAAATCTTTTTTGATTTGCTCTTGACCAATGGTTTAATTATAAATATGTTATTTGGTTTCAAAATATTGGGGAATTTTCCTGAGATACATTCATTATTGATTTCTAACTTAATATTTCTGTGGCCAGGGAACATACCATGTATGGCTCATATCTCTTAAACATTTGTTGAGATTTGTTTTATGGTCTGGGGAATAGTCTATCTTGTTACATGTTTCTTGTGCACCTAGAAGTAATGTGTTTGAGATGAATGTTATATGAATACCAATCAAGTTGACTAATTGTATAGCTTACATTTTCTATATTTTTACTGACTTTGTGTCTATTTTTTTCTGTTGATTATTAAGAGAGGGTTATTGGGGGGTGCCTGGGTGGCTCAGTGGGTTAAGCCTCTGCTTTCAGCTCTGGTCATGATCTCGGGGTCCTGGGATCGAGTCCCACATCGGGCTCTCTGCTTAGCAAGGAGCTTGCTTCCTTCTCTCTCTGCCTGCCTGCCTCTCTGCCTACTTCTGATCTCTCTCTGTCAAATTAAAAAAAATTATTAAAAAAAAAGAGAGAGTTATTGGAATCTCCAGCTATAATTGTGAATGTGGTAATTTCTCTTGGAGTTCTGTTGTATATTTTAAAGCTCTTTTTGAGATTAGAAACATTTAGGATTGTTATGCCCTCTTGATAAAGTGATCCATTTACATTATTAAATTACCTTTAAAAAATCTTGTTAATATTCATTGCTCTGAAATACTTTTTCTGACATTAATATGTTCATTCCAGCTTTCTTGGGTTAGAGTGAGCATGATATATATTTTTTTCATTCTTTAACTCTTTAACTTATTTGTAGCTTGCATTTAAAGTTCTTTTCATATAGGCAGTATATATTTGCACCTTACTTTGCAATCAGTGTGACAACCTCTGCTTTTTAACTGTGGCAGTTAGGCGATTTAAATTTAATGTGATTATTGATATGATCTGCTTTCCATCTGTTCTATACATATTCTTTTTATTTGTCCCATCCCTTCTTATATTCATTTTTCATACTTATTGCATATTGAGTATTTTTTATAATTTTATAAACTTATTAGCAATAAATCTCTGTTCTTTAAGCAACTGCTTTAAGGTTTATGTTTATATAATGTGTCTGCTTTCAGATGGTATTATGTCATCTTGACATATAGTAAAATAAACTTGCATCAGTGAACTTCCATTTCGCTCCACCCAATCTGTGTGCTATTTTTTCATACATTTCACTTTTACATAGGTTAAAAAGTCACATTACATTGTTACTGTTTTTGTTTAAACAGTCAATTATATTTTAACTAAATTTTAAAGATGAGAACACTTCTTAATTTTTTTAAAAAATTTTATTTTAATTTAACTTTTTAAAAAGATTTTATTAATTTATTTGAGAGAGAGAGAACATGAGAGAGAGAGAGAGAGAGAGAGAGATGTCAGCTGGAGAAGCAGACTCCCTGCTGAGCAGGGAGCTGGATGTGGGACTCCATCCTGGGACTCCAGGATCATGACCTCAGCTGACGGCAGTTGCCTAACCAATTGAGCCACCCAGGTGCCCAAGATGAGAACACATCTAAAAATTGTTTTAGAGGGCAGAGGGAGAAAGAGAGAGAAAGAATTTCAAGCAGGCTCCATGCCCAATGCAGAGCCCTACATGGGGCTCTCTCCCACGACCCTGAGATCATGACCTGAGCCGAAATCAAGAGTCAGATGCTTAACCCACTGAGCCACCCAGGCATCCCAAGATGAGAAAAATTTTATATATTTATGCATGTAGTTGCCCTTTGATGCTCTTCATTTCTTGTATAGATCTGCATTTACATTAGTAATCAATTTCCTTCTGCCTAAAGCACTTCTTTTAACATTTGTATTGTGAGAGTGTGCTGCTGAAAAATTCTTTCAGCTTTTATATTTTTGAAGAAGTATTTCACCTTTTGACAGATATTTTTGCTGATTAAAGAACCCTAGGTTAAATTTTTGTTTTCCTTTCAGAACATTAAGGTGCATTTGAGGAAACTTTCCAAGGCCAAGAAAGAACCATTACTTGAAAAGATTATAGGACAGAATTTCTGGTACTCACATAGCTCCAGAAATAGCATATGTTTTTGTTAGCCAGTCTGGAAAAACTTATATTAAAAGGGTGTTTGATGATATGTACACAGAAGGATTTGTGTGACTAATGTGGAATAACTAACTTTAGTCTGAGCACTGCTCTGGTCCCTCTCTCACAAATTTTTTTTGAAAGACCCCCAAAAGACCAAACTGTCTCTAAGTTAACTAACCACATCCCAGAAAATGCTCAAGAATATTATGTGGACATGGGGAGATGGAGAGGAGAAGGGAGTTGAGGGAAATTGCGGGGGAGATGAACCATGAGAGACTATGGACTCTGAAAAACAACCTGAGGGTTTTGAAGGGGCGGGAGGTGGGAGGTTGGGGGAGCCAGGTGGTGGGTATTATGGAGGGCACGAATTGCATGGAGCACTGGGTGTGTTGTAAAACTATGAATTCTGTTACACTGAAAAGAAATGAAATAAAAATTAAAAAAATAAAAAAAAGAATATTTACGTGAATGCAAAAATATCCAGTGCGCAGCAGGGCAAAATTCACTATATTAAGTATTCAGTCTAAAATTACCAGACATACAAATAAAAGCATGAAGTACAGTCCATATAATAATTAAAAAGAACAATGAATTGAAACTGACCCAGAACTGACAGTTTTAGAATTAATAGGAAAGGACTCTAAAGCAGTTATTGTAACACTTCAGTCTGTTTAGCAATGAAAAAGAAGCTCAGGAGATATGAAGACCTAAATTGAACTTCTAGAGATAAAAAATGCTGTCTGTGAGAAGCAAAATTATAAGATGGGATTTATGGCAGATTAAACATTAAAAAAGAAGAAAAAAAAGAACCTGAAGGTACAGCAGTAGAAGAAATCTAAAAATGAAACTCAGAAGAGAAAAACAAACACTCCCTCCCCTCCAAATAAGCAAATGATGGCATCAGTGAGCTATGGGACAACTTCAAGCAGCCAAAAATTACAAGTAATAGAAGTTCCAAAGGTGGGCCGGGAAATAGAACAAATATTTGGAAAAATTATCACCAAACATTTTCTAAATTTGTTGAATCTACAAACCCACAGAACCAAGAAAACTTGGTTGAAACTCAAGCATATGAAATCTAAAATTACACCACGTTAAATCAAAATCCAGTTGTCTAAAACCAGTGATAAGGAGAAAAAAAAATCTCATAAACAGCCAGGGAAAAACTGACATATGACTTACAGAGGAAGTAAGTACCTTCTTTTAAAGTACCTGTGAGGGAAAAAAAAAAAAAAGTACCTGTGAGGTTCCTGTGAGAAACCTACTGAACGGAGATCTCTCAAACTTTCTAGAGTTCTCTCCTTGTGTAGCTTCCTTCTTTCTGAGGCACTGTCCTGAAAACTGCAGCCACCTGGATCTCTAGTTTCTCACCTCCATCTGCTCTATTCTTTTTTTTTTTTTGCTTCACCTCTAAAGATTTTAGTGTCTTCCTTCTTGATTTGCAGTGTTCTTGTACATTAGGGAATTTGAAATTTTGTTGGTATGAGTTTTAGTGCTTTTCAAATCAGAGATCTTTAATTCACTGAGGAACTCTAATGTTTCTTGGGCAGGAATTTCAGGTATGACTAAGTTTACATTTACCCTTGACACCTGACTCTTTCTGCCTCTATGGAGATGTTATATAGACCCCTCCTTGTCCCCACTGTCACTCACTTTTGGTCACCCAGGTTCATCTTCATTCATTTCAATAAGTTTTATTACCCAGAGGTAGAAAAGTTGGTATTTATTAGAAGAAGACATTGAAGCTCAAAAAAAGCCCCAGACAACCAATAAAATCGGTATGTCTTCTCTGACTAGCCTTCAAGCCTTGCATGTCAGTTATTGCTCTCAAAGAAAAGGAAATGTCACCAGAAATCCTGCTGTACAAAAAAAAGAAATGGTGCTGTTTTAAAACTTGTTTATCTCACTTTATCATATATCTTGGGCATTCATATTTTAAATATTGATTTGTCACTATTTAAAAATGATTGCTTAGCATACATGTTAAGAAGAACCACATCTTGAAGATAACTATTTGATGAACATTTGTTTCCACATTTTTTTCCAATACAGGTCCACAGTCCCTTATCTCGCCATTCTGAAACCCAAAAAGCACTTAAAATTGTAACTGTTTTCCCACTTATTTGGAATTCAAACCTTACCTGAATCCATTTGCTTTCAAAGCATGACTAGAACTTGGTTGAAATTATTTATGGGTTTATATTTATCCCACATAGTGTGACTATTTAGAGGTTTTGCTGCAGCAATGTTAATGTTGTTTCCTCATGAAATGCTTCTGTTGGTATTACATAATATATGTACCATATGTAATTCCCCAAATCAGAAAATAATTTTGAATTATAAGTTATGAGTATTCCCCAGGGTGGATCTGTAGAAATTTTGCAGTAAATATCCTTAGGTATATATTTGCTAATGCTGGCATATTGTTATGGTTTATTCTTTATTCTAAGTTGATTATTTTTGAATTAACTTCTTCCTTTTATCCAGTTTTCTACTAGATTAAAAATTTTATCAAATATATGTGCCTACAATTAATTGCAAATGGTTTTCTAATATAGATAATGGTAGGATTTTTGTTTTGTGGTTGAACTTGCCCACCAAATTTTAAAATTTACATGGTCAAACATAAATTTTTCATACTTCCTACATAGTTCTATTATTGCAACATTCACTCTACATGGGATTTTTATAATATTTCCTTTATTATTCATTATAGTTACTTCCATTTTTTCTGATTAATTTGGTAAGGACTTCTTGTAATTTATGTGCCATCCATACTGAAAACGTTTTCTGAATCTATTCTTCATATGTGTCTGCTTTCTTGCCACTATTTTTTTTAATCTACTTCCTTAGTATAATATGGTCAAGGTTAACTTTTTTCCTTTATTGATTGAGGTTTACCTGGGAAAAGCATGCCCATTCAAGGAGTACAATAGTCTCTTATCTTTCAATGTTTTATAGAATTTCTGAGAAAGAGTAAGGGTAGCAGAAAAATGTCAAAAAGGATAATTACATAAACAAAAGTGAAAATTAATTTAAGGAAAACCAGGGACATGACCAGAGGTTAGACTGTTGATTTATACACAAGTATCTCATTTAGGTCACTATGATTAATGAGCATTGACAAGTGTAACACTTCCAGAAGTACCTTACCCAATTTATAGGTGATTCATATAAAGAAAGTAATTTGCTGAAGATCTCACAGCTAAGAATCCTGATATCTTCCTTGTTACTTATATGAGAAATAATAGAGCTAGGGAAATTATTAATGAAATTAATACATAAATCAATACTTTGTTATGACATTTCAGTTATTAATGACATTTCCCGAGTATGCAGGAAAACCTAATACTGAGCGAGTTCTCTAATCAGATTCATCTATTTCATAGTTACTTCAATTTGGTGAATTTTGATACAAACAGGTTTTGATTTAGCTTTTCTTTCTTCCCTTCCTTCCTTCCTTCCTTCCTTTCTTTTTTCTTTCTTTCTTTCTTTTTTCCTTTCTTTTTCTCAGAGAGAGAGAGAGTATGAGAGCATGCAAGTGGGAGGGAGGGGCAAAGGGAGAGGGAGAGAGAGAATTCCAAGCAGGCTTCATGGCCAGCATGGAGCCCAGTGTGAAGCTTGATCCCACAACCCTGAGATCATGATCTGAGCTGAAATCAAGAGTTAGATGTTTAACTGACTGAGCCACTCAGGTGCCCTGATCCAAACAAGTTTAAATTGAGTTACCAAATATCTCCTTCTTACCATCTTCCAAACATCTACCACAAATATCAAGATATCAAAATACTACCTTGTACCACAAAGACCCTGATCATCGCTCTTCTAGTAAATTATTTGTCAAAATTATTCCTTTGACTGTAGTCCTCATAGATTTCTTTTCTTGTTTTATGATCTTTTGTGATTGAAATCATACTGTAAATACCCTTTTGTATACCTACTCAACATTATGGTTTTTGAGATTCATCCACATTGAGCTCTCGGGCCACTTGAAAGTTTGGAGCCAGAACCAAGAAGATTCATAAGGAGATGTAATCCCCTCTCACCAAGGGCAAAGGAAGGGATCTCTTAGAGAACACCAAAAACTTGGAGTGGTCATTATCTCTGGTCACTGATGTGGGCTCCTTGGGTAAGCTATTGCCTAAAAGATTGCTGAGTCCCTGGCCTAGAGTCTGGAATCTGCCTGGAGCACAGAGAATAGGACAACTACTGAGAGAGGATTGGTGGCAATGAGTCTTTTATTTTTATTATTTTTATTTTTTGACATGCAGATTTCCCACAGGCAGAATGGAGGTTGTGGAAAATGAAATACTTTGAGTGATTTTGTCGACCCTTCCACTGGGCAAAGATTTTTTTGTTTTGTTTTTGTCTTTTAACAATAGGAACATCTAGTTAGCCTACCTGGAGTAAAGGCTGAAAAGGGACAACAGTGTTGTTCCTGAGCAACTGAAGTTCCCATATAAACAGCATGTTTATTTGTTAGGGAGTTTATAATATAAAAGCATAGACTGGGTGGCTCAAACAACAGAAATTTATTTTCTCACAATTCTGCAGGTGAGATGTTCAAGATTAAGGTGTTGGCAGGTTTGGCTTCTGCTGAGGCCTCTCTTGTTGGCTTGTAGATGGCTGCCTTCTTGCTGTGTCCTCACATGGTTGCCCCTGGGTCTTTGTGTGGTCTGTGTCATGGTTTCTTCTTCCTTTAAGGACACCAGTCATATCAGATTAGGTCAACTCATATGAATCCATTTTACCTTAATGACTTCTTTATATATATATATGTATACATATACATATATATATATATATTTTTTTTTATTGATGTAGAGTTGACATAAAATGTTTTATTAGTTTCAGGTGTACAACATAGTGATTGGAGAATTCTGTATATTGCACTATACCCACCACAATAAGTGTGGTTACCATCTGTCACTATGCAACATTTTTACAATATTATTTACTATACTCCCTATGCTTTTTATCCCCACAACTATTTTATAACTGGAAGTTTGTACCTTCCCCTATTTCACTCACTTCCCCAACTCCCTGTTTAAAGGCACTATCTTTAAATACAGTCACATTCTGAGCTATTGAGGGTTATGACCTCAACATGTGAATTTTAGGAGGACAATTCGGCCCATAACAGAGAAGAACCCCATAAAGCTTTTAAAAAAATTTTTTTTTAAATTTTTTAATTTTTTAAAAAAGATTTTATTTATTTATTTGACAGAGAGATCACAAGTAGGCAGAGAAGCAGGCAGAGAGAGAGGAGGAAGCAGGCTCCCTGCCAAGCAGAGAGCCCGATGTGGGACTCGATCCCAGGACCCTGAGATCATGACTTGAGCCAAAAGCAGAGGCTTAACCCACTGAGCCACCCAGGCACCCGCCATAAGGCTTTTTGAAGAGTCTAATGTACCCACATGACAGACACATTTGAAAGTATGCCACATAGAGGTGAGGGCCATAAAAGTGTTATCAAGACAAGAAGTTACCACCAGGGATGCCTGGGTGGCTCAGTTGGTTAAGCAGCTGCCTTCGGCTCAGGTCATGATCCCAGCGTCCTGGGATCAAGTCCCACATCAGGCTCCTTGCTCGGCAGGGAGCCTGCTTCTCCCTCTGCCTCTGCCTGCCACTCTGTCTGCCTGTGCTCGCTCTCTCTCACTCTCTCTGACAAATAAATAAATAAAATCTTAAAAAAAAAGAAGTTACCAGTAAAAGAAATAGGAAACTGCCACATCACCAGAGGTGGCCAAAGTAAACACTGCTGTGTCATCTACCCATATGTTCATCTTAATATCACTGAGCTAGCATGTGGAAAGGAAAGAAGAAAAAGAAAGGTATAAGTACAAACAGGTTCTCCTTTCCTATCCCCTGTATCTTTCCTCTAAGCTGCTATACCTCTGTTCTAGCCTGTGTTGGGAGGAGAGGAAGGTAAGTGCTTAATGACACTGAACTTATAAAATGATTAGTATTCAGATTTTAGGAACCAGGATGGAAATTTTAGTGACTAAAAGAATCTGAATTTTCTTAAAAAACACATGGCAAGTTATACTGGGTGCCCTTAACCCAGGTCAGTGCAGTTAGAAACTCTAGGGGTGGCCCAGGCAAAGTAATTTATAAAACTCACATCAGGATTCTAATGGCAGTTGGTATTGAGAACCAGTGCTCTGGGCACTAATTTCCTGCCCACTGTGGTCATTGTCCTCACTGAGTATACCACTGCTTCTTCATGAAGTTTCTGGTGGCTCCAAGCTAATGCAACTCTGGCTCCCTTCTCATTTCCTAGCCTAAATTCATAAACCAGAGAAAGTCTGTTCATATAGAAAGGGTCGGCAATAAAATGCCCATTCACACAAAAGCTTTTACAACTGATAGAAAATGTCTGGTTCTTTGGGTTTTTCAAGATCTGTTCAATTTGTCCTGGAGACTTCTAGGTATGAGGAAATGAATATATTGGCAATTGTCTGTATCTTAATCATGAACAAATCTTTCACCCACATTCATACCATGATATGCTAGTGGGTCAATTAAAATTGAACTGATGTCCTAGGCTTGCTCTAGGAATTCTTATTTAAGGCCACCATATCTCTGGGTTCGCATCTCAAATTTTCAGGATCGTTCTTGATTTATACTCTTTTGCTTATTCTTCTATATTCCTCTACCTCAATCCTTTGTATGTGTAAAACTGAGGCTCTTTGCTGCCTCAGAACTTCACATCTTCTACACAAACTTTATCTAATTCCACTCCTAGTATTTTACTCAGGATATTAAGGCCAATGTGGACCAGTAGCATCAACAAAAACTGAGAGTTGATTAGAAATAAAGAATGAGTTTCTCTAGCCTTAGACTCACTGAATCAGAATCTCTGGGGAGGTGACTTCGAGGTTTGTGTTTTAATAAGGTCTTCAGAGAATTTTTATGCCTACCAAAATTTGAAAAGCAATTTTCTAGGCTTTCCTATAATATTTTAAAAATTATTTTTATTAACATATAATGTATTATTTGCCCCAGAGGTACAGGTCCTTGAATCATCAGGCTTACACATTTCACAGCACTCACCATAGCACATACCTTCCCCAATGTCCATAACCCAGCCACCCTCTCCCTTCCCCCCACCCCCCAGGAACCCTCAGTTTGTTTTCTGAGATTAAGAGATTCTTATGGATTGTCTCCCTCCTGATCCCATCTTGTTTCATTTTTTCCTTCTCTACCGCCCACGACCCCCCCGCCCTGCCTCTCAAATTCCTCATATCAGAGAGATCATATGATAATTGTCTTGCTCTGATTGACATTTCATTCAGCATAATACCCTCTAGTTCCATCCACATCGTTGCAAATGGCAGAATTTCATTTCTTTTGATAGCTACACAGTATTTCATTGTGTGTGTATATATATATATATGTACATATACATATGTTTATATATACATATGTGTGTGTATATATATATTACATCTTCTTTATCCATACAGCTATTGATGGACATCTAGGTTCTTTCCATAGTTTGGCTATTAGAGACATTGCTGCTGTAAACATTTGGGTGCAGGTGTTGCTTCGGATTGCTACATTTGTATCTTTAGAGTAAATACCCAGTAGTGCAATTGCTGGGTCATAGGGTAGCTCTATTTTCAACTTTCTGAGGAACCTCCACGCTGTTTTCCAGAGGGCCTGTACCAGCTTGCATTCCCACCAACAGTGTAGGAGGGTTCCCCTTTCTCTGCATCCTCTCCAACATCTGTCGTTTTCTGACTTGTTAATTTTAGCCATTCTCACCAGTGTGAGGTGGTATCTCATTGTGGTTTTGATTTGTATTAACCTGATGCCGAGTGATGTTGAGTTACTTTCATGTGTCTGTTGGTCATCTGGATGTCTTCTTTGCAGAAATGTCTGTTCATGTCTTCTGCCCATGTCTTGACTTGATTATTTGTTCTTTGGGTGTTGAGTTTGATAAGTTCTTTATAGATTTTGGATACTAGCCCTTTATCTGATACATCATCTGCAAATATCTTCTCCTATTCTGTTGGTTGTCTTTTGATTTTGTTGACTATTTCCTCTTCTGAGAAAAAGCTTCTGATTTTGATGAAGTCCCAGTAGTTCATTTTTGCCCTTGTTTCCCTTGCCTGTGGTGATGTTTCTAGGAAGAAGTTGTTGTGACTGAGCTTGAAGAGGTTTCTGCCTTTGTTCTTCTCAAGGATTTTGGTGGATTCCTGTCTCACATTGAGGTCTTTCATCCATTTGGAGTCTATTTTTGTGTGTGGTGTAATAAAATGGTCCAGTTTCATTCTTCTGCATGTGGCTGTCCAATTTTCCCAACATCATTTGTTGAAGAGACTGTCTTTTTTCCACTGAATATTCTTTCCTTCTTTGTTGAAGATTAGTTGACCATAGAGTTGAGGGTCCATTTCTGGACTCTCTATTCTGTTCCACTGATCTGTGTGTCTGTTTTTGTGCCAGTACCATACTGTCTTGATGATGACAGCTTTGTAATAGAGCTTGAAGTCTGGAATGGTGATGCTGCCAACTTTGGTTTTCTTTTTCAACATTCCTCTGGCTATTCAGGCCTTTTCTGGTTCCATATAAATTTTAGGATTATTTATTCAATTTCTTTGAGAAAAGTTGATGGCATTTTGATAGGGATTGCATTAAATATATAGATTGCTTTAGGTAGCATAGACATTTTCACAATATTTGTTCTTCCAATCCATGAGCATGGAACATTTTCCATTTCTTTGTGTCTTCCTCAATTTCTTTCATGAGTACTTTATAGTTTTTGGAGTATAGATTCTTTGCCTCTTTGATTAGGTTTATTCCTATGTATCTTATTGCTTTGGGTGCAATTGTAAATGGGATCAACTCCTTAATTTCCCTTTCTTCTGTCTTGCTGTTGGTGTATAGAAATGCCACTGATTTCTGTGCATTGATTTTATATCCTGACACTTTACTGAATTCCTGTATGAGTTCTAGCAGTTTTGGAGTGGAGCCTTTTGGGTTTTCCACATAAAGTATCATATCATCTGCAAAGAGTGATAGTTTGATTACTTCTTTGCTGATTTGGATTTTATTTTTTATTTCTTTTTGTTGTTTGATTGCTGAGGCTAGGACTTCTAGTACTATGTTGAGTAGCAGTTGTGATAGTAGACAGCTCTCCATGTTTCTGACCTTAGGGGAGGAGCTCTCAGTTTTTCCCCACTGAGAATAACATTCGTTGTGGGTTTTTCATAGATGCCTTTGGTGATATTGAGGAATGTACCTTCTATCCCTATGCTTTGAAGAGTTTTGATCAAGAAAGGATGCTGTAGGGATGCCTGGGTGGCTCAGTTGGTTAAGCGGCTGCCTTTGGCTCAGGTCATGATCCCAGCATCTTGGGATCGAGTCCCACATTGGGTTCCTTGCTTGGCAGGGAGCCTCCTTCTCCCTCTGCCTCTGCCTGACACTCTGTCTGCCTGTGCGCTCACTCTCTCTCTCTCTCTCTCTCTGACAAATAAATAAAAAATCTTTAAAAAAGTTAAAAAAAAGAAAGGATGCTGTACTTTGTCAAATGCTTTTTCAGCATCTTTGGGAGTATCATATGGTTCTTTCTTTTATTATTGTATTGTATCACATTGATTGATTTGTGGATGTTGATCCAAACTTGCAGCCCTGGAATAAATCCCACTTGGTCGTGGTGAATAATTCTTTTAATGTACTGTTGGATCCTATTGGCTAGTGTTTTGGTGAGAATTTTTGTATTCATGTTAATCAAGGATATTGGTCTGTAATTCTCTTTTTAGATGGGGTCTTTGTCTTGTTTTGGGATCAAGGTAATGCTGGCCTCATAAAATGAGTTTGGCAGTTTTCCTTCCATTTCTATTTTTTGGAACAGTTTCATGAGAATAGGTATTAATTCTTCTTTAAATGTTTGGTAGAATTCCCTTGGGAAGCTGTCTGGCCACGTTCTTGTTTGTTGGGAGATTTTTGATGACTACTTTAATCTTCTTACTCTTATGGGTCTGTTCAGGTTTTCTGTTACTTCCTGTTTCAGTTTGGTAGTTCATATGTCTCTAGGAATGCATCCATTTCTTCCAGATTGTCCAATTTGCTGGTGCATAGTTGCTCATAATATGTTCTTATAATATTTGTATTTCTTTATGTTGGTTGTGATCTCTCCTCTTTCATTCATGATTTTACTTATTTGGGTGCTTTCTCTTTTCTTTTTGATAAGTCTGGCCAGGGTTTTATCAATCTAATTAATTCTTTCAAAGAACCAGCTCCTAGTTTTGTTGATTTGTTTATTGTTCTTTTAGTTTCTATTTCATTGATTTCTGTTCTGATCTTTATTATTTACCTTCTCTTGCTGGGTTTAGTCTTTCTTTGCTGTTCTTTCTCCAGCTCCTTTAGGTGTAGGGTTAGGTTGTGTACTTGAGACCTTTGTTGTTTCTTGAGAAAGGAAAGGGTTGTATCGCTATATACTTTCCTCTCAGGACTGCCTTTGCTGTGTCCCACAGATTTTGAACAGTTGTGTTTTCATTTTCATTTGTTCCCATGAATTTTAAAAATTCTTCTTTGATTTCCTGGTTTACCCATTCATTCTTTAGTAGGATGCTCTTTAGCCTCCACGTATTTGAGTTCTTTCCAACTTTCCTCTTGTGAATGAGTTCTAGCTTCAGAGCATTGTGGTCTGAAAACATGCAGGGAATAATCCCTATCTTTTGGTACTGGTTGAGACCTGATTTGTGACCCAGGATGTGGTCTATTCTGGAGAATGTTCCATGTGCACTAGAGAAGAATGTGTATTCTGTCATTTTGGGATGGAATGTTCTGAATATATCTGTGATGTCCATCTGGTCCATTGTGTCATTTAAAGCCTTTATATCCTTGTTGATCTTTGCTTCGATGATCTGTCCATTTCAGTGTGGGGGATATTAAAGTCATCTGCTATTATTGTATTATTGTTGATGTGTTTCTTTGATTTTGTTATTAATTGGTTTATATAACTGGCTGCTCCCATGTTAGGGCCATAGATATTTAACACTGTTAGATCTTCTTTTTGGACAGACCCTTTAAGTATGATATGGTGTCCTTCCTCATCTCTTATTATAGTCTCTGGCTTAAAATCGAATTTTTCTGATATAAGGATTGCCACCCCAGCTTTTTTTTAAATGTCCTTTAGCATGGTAAATAGTTTTCCACCCCCCTCACTTTAAATCTGGAGGTGTCTTTGGGTCTCAAATGAGTTTCTTGCAGACAGCATATTGATGGGTCTTTTTTTTTGTTGTTTTAATCCATTCAGATACCCTGTGTCTTTTGATTGAGGCATTTAGCCCATTTACTTTCAGGGTAACTATTGAAAGATATGAATTTAGTGCCTTTGTATTGCCTGTAAGGTGACTGTTACTGTATATTGTTTCTGTTCCTTTCTGATCTATGTTACTTTTAGGCTCTCCATTTGCTTAGAGGACCACTTTTAATATTCCCTGTAGAGCTGGTTTGGTGTTTGCAAATTCTTCTAGTTTTTGTTTGTCCTGGAAGCTTTTTAATATCTCCTATTTTCAGTGACAGTCTAGCTGGGAATAGTTTTCTTGGCTGCATATTTTTCTCATTTAGTGCTCTGAATATATCATGCCCATTCTTTCTGGCCTGCCAGGTCTCTCTCGATAAGTCTGCTGCCAACCTAATATTTCTACCATTGTATTTTATAGACTTCTTTTCCTGAGGTCAGGAAAATCCTCAGGATTTTCTCTTTGTCACTAAGACATAAGTTTTAGTATTAGATGATGGGATGTGGACCCATTTAATTGTTTCTGAGTGGGGTTCTCTGTGCCTCCTGGATTTTGATGCTTGTTCCCTTTGCCATATTAGGGAAATTCCCTCCTATAATTTGCTCCAGTTTACCTTCTTCCCCTCTCTCTCTTTGTGCTTCATTTGAAATCCCAATTATTCTAATATTGTTTCATTTTATGGTATCATTTATCTCTCAAATTCTCCCGTCATGGTCCAGTAGTTCTTTGTCTCTCCTTTGCTCAGCTTCTTTATTCTCCATCATTTGGTCTTCTGTATCACTAATTCTCTCTTCTGCCTCAATTATCCTAGCAGAAATAGCCTCCATTTTTTAAAAAGATCTTATTTATTATTTGACAGAGAGGCAGGTGGTGGGGGTGGGGCAGACTCCCTGTTGAGCAGAAAGCCGGATGTGGGGCTCAATCCTAGAACCCTGATACCATGACCCAAGCTGAAGGCAGAGTCTTAACCCACTGAGCCACCCAGGCGCCCCACCTCTGTTTTTGATTGCACCTCATTAATAGTTTTTTAAATTTCAACTTGGTTAGATTTTAGTTCTTTTATTTCTCCAGAAAGGTATTTTGTTTCTCCAGAAAGGGATTCTCCAATATCTTCCATGCCTTTTTGACCCCAGCCAGCACCTTGATAATCGTTATTCTGAACTCTAGCTCTGACATATTACCAATGTCCGTATTGATTAGGTCCCTAGCTGTTGGTGCTCTCTCTTGTTTTTGTTTGTTTGTTTGTTTGTTTTTTGTGGTGAGTTTTTCCGCCTTGTCATTTTATCCAGATAAGGATATATGAACGAGAGAATAAATACTAAAAGGGTGTCAAAGACCCCAGAAAAATATACGCTAACCAAATCAGAAGAGACCTGATACCAGGGAGAGAGAAAGGGGGAAAAAAGAAAAAAAAAGAAAAAAATATGTTTTTTAGACTGGTGAATAGAACAGAGTCACCCACTTGATTTTGGTTGTATTCTGGTCTCTTAGAAGAAAGAACCTCCCAAAATTTTAAAGAAAGAAAAACTTATATATACACAAAAATAAGGGTAAACATGATGAATATGACTGTAAAGATGAAAATTTACAGAAGATTCTAAAAAAGGAATTGATAAGATAAATTGATTGGAAAAAGAAAAAAAAGAGAGAGAATGTGATCAGGCTGGAGACTAGAACAAAGCCATGTGCTAGATTTAGGGTATATTTTGATCTATTAGAAGAAATTGTATCCCAAATTTTTAAAGAAAAAGTCTTCTTCTCTTTAATCTTCTGTTGAGTTTGTAGGTGTCCAGAATGATTTGATAACTATCTAGCTGAACTCCTGGGACCTAATGCTATTTCAGTCTGCTATTCCTCCATCATCTTGCTTCTTCCCCCCTCCTATATTTTAAGCAAATGTGGAAATCATAATGATTTAACAGAATAAAGGCTTAATCTGGGTGACATCATGGGTTTGGTGTCTCTCCATGGGGAGTGTTGCCCATGTTCAGGGATCCTTCCTTCTTATGATGCTGTCAATCTATGGTCTCCATGATCACTGTAGATAGAAAAAAGATGATTAAGCAGGTGTGTTAAGGTAAACCTTAAACACAACCTATGTTACTTATACCCAGATGTCATTGGCTAGAACTTAGGCACATGGCACCAATATAAATGTGAAGAAGTCTGGGAAATGGGAGAAACATGTGGGTTTCAGGAATACTAACAGTCTTTTCTCCCCACTGACTGGCCTTTACTTAGCTCACTCTACTTAACAGTCTCAGTAAATGTCTCACCTCCTCATACACATGATGGATGCTGACATCCATGTTTGCTCCTTGCTATTAATGAGGACACTTAAGATTAGTTCTGATAAAGATATTTTGTCTTAATTTTGATATATTAATAAACTTCTCTTTAACTGAGTTTAAAAAGGTCCACTCTCAGAATTTTCACTTCCACACATAAAAAATCATTCACCACCCTAATTTACATTTAAATAAATTTATTAGAAAATTTGTAGATATTCTGATGACTTTGTTTCTCAGATTTTTAGCTACATTCTTAGTCTGATTTACTGAAGCATTTCTTTGTCTTTTTTGGGGGGGGCGGGTAAGGGCCTTTGCCATTTCTGAAGATATTTATTTTTCCCTGGAGATTATTTTTTGACTGCTTTACAGAGACTTCTGAAGTTAGTTATGGCTAGGAATATGTTATCATTTGCGTTTGCCATGTTTCATCTTTTTGAGGTTATTTAGTTTCCTATCAGGCTTAGAAAGGCCTTCCTTATTTGAACATCATGTAAATGTCTTTTGTATTCCTCTACAACAACTATGGCTGTAGACAAAGAAAAATGGGATGGGAATTCAGGAACTTCTGATGGATATTTGGGATCTAATAAACCTGAGAATAGAAGAATGTTCTTTAAAAAGAGCTAAAATGGCTGGTTTTATAAAAGGCCAAAAGACAAGGTGACAGCACCATTGACACAGGATCCTTCAATAAGCCAACCTACAATTTGTGAGCAGTCTGTGAAGGGGACACTTAGGAGAAATAAGGATCATTTATGTCACTCAGGGCTCAGGGTGGTTATTTGATTCAGTCTCATTGCCAGAAAAATTGACTGTTCTTTTTTTTGGACTGTGCCTCCCAAATGCTGTCCTATTAAATAGCTCCTTGGTGGTCAGAAAAACTTCTACCTAAGAATTTTATCCCTCTGCTATACTTTCTGTTTTAGAACTTACATTGAATTTGACAATGAGACTAAAAACTTTATATCAGGTTATTTAATGCCACTTTCCTCTCACTGTTGTACGTGCTTAGAGACCCTACATTAGACATGTATAGTCACATTTAGTAGCTTCTACATACCTCCCCCTGAGATGCCTTCTTGGCTGCCTCTGTAATCTCAGGACGATACCACCTCCATGTCCTTTGTCTTGCTCCATCTCTCTCTCATTCATCACCTCTTCTGTCTCAGTCTTCTTTCCCAAAGAAAAATGACATGGTTAAATGCTTTCTCCTTTTCCTCTGTCTGCACCCAAACTTCTTGTTCAACCTTGATTGCATACCTAAGCTCCACTCAACCCTGAAAAAACAGGACTCACTGTAAAGCTTGACTAAAAAAAAAATGATGATGTTGTCAGATAATCCACTAATTTCAAGTATTTTCATTCTTATTGTTTTTTTTTAACCTCCCAAAATCAGTAGCTTCATAGGCTATTTGCCACAGAAAAGTGAGAGGAATTTTATTCAATTCCAACTTTGTGCCAGCCATTGAAAAAAAAATTTAATTACATATGTAATTATAACATTACGTTATATATCCACATGTTAATTCAATGGATATAGAGAAATTATACTCCTTCTTCTTTTAAATCTGCAGAGAAAATTTGATTTATGTAACACCTTGCAGAATTTATTGGTTATATATTTTTTTATTCATAATATTCTTTTCTTTACAAATGAAATGCCATTTATATTGCTCTGCTCTTTATTACTTAACAATATGTCTTGAAAATCTTTCTATTTCAAGGCACCCAGATCTACTTCATCTCTTTAAGGGCTGCCTGGGGTTTCAGTGTATGCTTATATAATTTACTTACCTGGACCAGAGCAGAGACAGATTTTCAGTATGCCTGACCTCAAAGCTAATGCTTTTTTTCTCCTACAACATAATGCCTGGAAAACCAGTGTCCACTCACTAAATCTGACAAATGAAGTTTCTAAGCCCAAATAAGTTGGGTAACTTGCCTGAAGTCATCACAGATTTAGTGGAAATGTCAGGACTGGTGCCAGATGCTTTTTTTCTCCCCTCTGAATTTCAATGCAGAACTTTTCATAACATTATTTTCTTCCAGAAGTAGTTATATATGAGGTATCTGTGAAACAGAGGGTCATCTGGTACCTTAAATGAAGCTAGGGAAAAAAAAGTGTCCATAAGTGGTGGGTTGAATATAAATTAGAAAATTGCTGAGAGTAAGCCCACTTACTGCCAAAAATTTAGAAAAACAAGAGAATTGTTTATGTATTTTAGGGAACACTGAAGGAGGAAAGCATTCAATTTGAAATTCACATGTATGTTTCCTATAAGATTTCTTTATAGTTTGTCAGGTTGGTTTTAACTACTTTGCTATCTCAAAGTTCTAACAATGAGTGAGAAAGAGGGGAAGGAATAAGGACATGGAAGTGAAGAGGAGAGTCTAATTGTTTACAGTCTGGTAACCCAGGGTGGCAACTTAATCCCCAAACTCTAGATTCCTAGGAAATGTGTGCTATCAGGGTAACATAAGCTTTAAATTTCATATTTCTCTGGTTTCAGCATCCTTGTGGTTTTTATCTGTCCAATGCATATTTCCTGTACTTTCTTGTGAGCTTAGCTATGGATTTAAATATGGTTATTGTAATTTATCTAGTATCTTGGCATTTGCATTGGAAGCCTTTTCAGAATATTTAGTCAGCCACAATGCTGGAGGTAGAAGTCTCTCTGATTTTTTTCTTTTTGGTAATTTTTATTCTAGTATATGTGTAGAAAAGTGCATAAATCCTAAATACAAATTTATGAATTTCAAAGTAAATGAAAAATGTAACTAATATCAGATTGAGACACAGATATATTAGAAGACTGTCCATTCCTCCTTTTAATCGTCATGCCTGTAACCACTAAACTGACTTCTAATCTGACACTTATGTCAGTTCTCTTTGAGCTTGATAGAAATGGGATCTTGTAGAATGTACTCTACATGTCAAACTTCTCAAACCACATGTTATGTTTGTGAGACTTGTCCATTTTAAGTCTATGTGTTAACTGTTTATTCTTATTGCTGTGTTGGATTCCACCATATGTATGTATGAAAATTGATTCTTTTGATAGACACATGGTTAATAGTCCTGATCATTCTCAGACATATTTTTTGGTAAAGGTACACATTTTATTGTATCTATAAGTATAATTTCTGTGTCATTGATGTGCATATTTTTACTTTTGGGTTGGGTCATCTACATTGTATTGATTTGTAGAGTGCTTTATATTTTCTTTTATGTATGTTCTTTGTCATATATAAATATTGAATACGTTATCTTTCTCTGTAGTTTGTCTTCTTACTCTCAATGCTGTTTTTTGATGAGTAAAAGTTCATTTTTTAAAGATTTTTTTATTTATTAGAGAAAGAATGCACAAGCAGTGGTGGGGCAAAGGGAGAGGGAAGGAGAATCCCCAGGCAGACCCCTGCTCTGTGGACCCTGATGTGGGGCTCAATCTCAGAACCCAAGATCCTGACCTAACCTGAAATCAAGAATCAGATGCTTGGGGCGCCTGGGTGGCTCAGTGGGTTAAAGCCTCTGCCTTCCGCTCAAGTCATGATCCCAGGGTCCTGGGATTGAGCCCCGCATCGGGCTCTCTGCTCAGTGGGGAGCCTGCTTCCTCCTCTCTCTCTGCTTGCTTCTCTGCCTACCTGTGATCTCTGTCAAATCAATAAATAAAATCTTTAAAAAAAAAAAGAATCAGATGCTTAACTGACTGAGCCACGCAGGCGCCCCGAGAGTTCTTCATTTAAAAAATTTCCTTTATGATTAGTGTTTTGTTGTGTCTCTTTAAGAAATATTTGCCAACCCCAAGGTCATGAAGACATTCTGTATTTTCTTCTAAAAACCTTATTTACTCTTTGCATTTAGATCTACAGTCTGTCTGGAATTGATTTTGAATGGTCTAATTTCCTTTAACATAGCCAAATGACTTATTTTAATCATTGTTCTGCCAAAACTGCTGTGCTTTTGAGAAGATTACCAAATAACCCTTGGTCTGTTCATATCACTCTGTTCATTAAAAATATTTTATAGATTTCCATGGAAACCATATATCTCAAACTCCTCAGCAAAGCTACAAAACATGTCACATTTGTACCCATGTTAGTCTTTTAGCATCGTGACCTGTAACCCTACGTTCTTCCACATTGAATTAGGTATGTCTGTTTCTAGTCGTGTATTAGTGTGTTAGTCATGCTTTTCCCTCAGAATTGCCCAGACTCTTCTGTTACATAGGCCCTATTCATATTTCCTGGCCCAGAAATATATTTTATATAATCTCCACATCCAGCTCCTGCTCCCCAAGGCGGATGTATCACTCTCTCAGCTGTTCTTATATTTATTCCTATTCTCATAGTTTCTAGAGTCTGTTCTTATATCATCCTCAATCAAGTAGATGCTATTATTTTAGAGATGAGGATACTTAAGAAAAGAATTAAATTGTCCAGTAATTAATACACTGAAGTTTAAATAGATGTAGAGATTGGATAGACGTGTTATGACCTTCCCTAATAGTTGGTGACATCAGGTTTCCCATCACTTAACATTATTTCAGAGGGCATTAGTACTTTTCTAAAATGTCATGAGAAAGGAACCAAGGGACAAAGGGACACTGCTGGCATTGGTGGTAGCGGTTGTTTTTAAGGCTTGCTTCACTAGACTTGCTAGGCCTGCTTTACTTAAAGTAAAAATCTGTCCAGACCCCCAAAATCATACTAAATGAAGTTAAAAAGGAGGAGATGGTACAGGGGTTGGGTGTGAACTTCATTCCTAAAGCACAGGACCTCCCTGCAGTTCTCTTCCTCAGTGAGTCCTGAGAAGCCAAGTGTGAGTGATGCCTTGACACTTGGGAGGCAATATGTATCATGCCTGAATCACTTCCAATTCTTCCTTGTAATGGTAATAAGCTGGATAAGTTTAAGAAATAGAGTTCGTATCTTGACATGTAGAATTTCCTCAAAGAACAATTTCTCAGAACAAATCAATCTATCAACTTTTCTTCACATGCTTTACTATTTAGACCCTCAGAATCCTAACATGTTGAACTGTGCATATATTGAGAAACCAAGTGAGGCATGATGAGTAATACCTCTTCTGAAATGTGATTTAAAAAAAAAACTGTTTTAAATTTATTTGAGAGAGAGAGAGGCAGGGGAGAGGGCAGAGGCAGAGGGAGAAGGAGATAATTTCAAGCAGATTCTGCACTGAGCAAGGACACTTACATGGGGTCGGCTCCATCTCACGACTCTGATATCATGACCTGAGCTGAAATCAAGAGCCTGGCACTTAACCAACTGAGCCACCCAGGTACCCTGGCAATGTGATTTTTATAAATACTAATACTGCTATTCTTTGCAGAACCATATAATTTCTCACCCATGGGAATGAAAGCTGCTTCTGTAGTGTCATTAAGAAAGCACAGTTTAATACTGGACTGCAATCTGTTGTGGTGTTCTGTACTTCTATATAGTCAGTAAACTCCTCTGTGGCTTATAATCATATTCTCACTATACCTTTTTTAAGGAAGTGAACCTTAATGGGCATGTATCCTGTTACTCTGAGGAGTGGCAGATTTGAAATAACTTCTGGGGCAAGGAAATAGATGACTATAACCCAGGAGAAAAGAGATAAGGACCTATCCCTTTCATAACTTCAGGAGATGTTCTATGCCTTACATTTTCTTTCATTTACCCTCATCCTACTTTCCTTTGAGTCAAATTTTGCCTTCCATATAATCCTCTTCTCTGTGCTTCAACATCTTTACATTGATATTTTGTACAATTATATTTCTTTATGAATCCCCCATTGAAGTCTCTTTGGTAAACTCGGCAATATTGGGTTCTTTTCCTTCTTGAATTGTAATTATGCAAAGGAAATTGTCTGCCGAGGGTTGGTGAGGTGACGTAGTTTATGGCATGAATTGCCTCATAAATACTGGTCATATTTATGTAGTAAAATGTATAATGTTTTATGGCTCTGGTTATTACCTTTTCCTTAGATCTTTTTTACCCCCCAAATTTATGTTTTGTCTTGTAATTTCTTCTGGTCCTATCATGGCTGTGTTTGGAAATATGAGTGATAGAGCCATGGTAAAATAACAGGATGGCAATAGAGATAGACAATTTTGAATTGTGAATGTAAAGAATTGAGACCACTTTTGATTTATACAGAAGCTCCTTAACTTAGGAAAACTAATTATATATACTCAGTGAAGATATTAAAAAAATTAACTTCTATTTTAAATTTGGGTTTCATATAAAGACAGAATTTACATTTATGTGGTGCCATAGCAAAAAAGCTGAGTATAGCTCTTTCAGGTTTGGAGTGCTATACTGAAGCTGGGAGCCTAAATAACTTCTTAATAAATAAATCCTAAGAAATACTCAAATCTTCTAAAATTCCATCTCCAGTAAGGTGACGGTTCAACCTGGAATCTGGCAATTATCAACTCATGCCACCCTAAATGTTATTGTCCTGTATCTTCAGCCTTTGAAATGAAATTAGAAAGCCTTAACCCACCCCCTTTTCCAGATTGCATAGGATCATATATAAGAACTTTTAATTTAGGCCATTTAATTCATGAGGAGGTCACAAGAAGGACACACATGTAAAAAATAAAACAAATGTAAATTGGAGTGATTGTGACTGGCTCCTGGATACTTCAGAACAGAGACTCATGCCAAATAGAGGTCCAATCTCAAGCAGACATCACTCACCCCAAAATGATACAAATGCACATTTCACTCAGTAGAAATTTTTGAATCCACAGGAAGTATTACGACGGGTTTTTACTGCAACAATTTTATTAGTGGATCAATACCAAGACACAGAGATGTTAATTCAATGTTCTAAGCCAGAAGATGGCAAACTGCAGCTTGTTGGCTAAATCTAGCCAGGCCCATTTAATCACATGTTTTCTAGGGCTGCCTGGGTGTTTTAACAACAGAGCTGAGTAGTTGCCAAAGATACTGTATGTCCCTACAATTCTACAATCCTAAAATCCTACCCCACAAATCCTAAAATACTATCTGGCCCTTTATAGAAAAACAAAACAAAACAGAAACAAAAAATAAAACAAAACAAAGCCCACAAAAACTACTGACCCTGGATCTGGGCTCCCACATGGAGGTGGGGTGAGGGGAACCAAACTGCTGTCATATTTTCCATCTCGTACTATTTAATATAAAGTTAAGTGGTCCAACTGATATAATTCTAGTTTAACACATATCAAAGAAATGAATTAATGATAAATCTCAGCCACCAGATAAGATTAGCTAAAAACCAATATATATTGTTGTCATTCCACAATCTTTGAAATCAAATAATGACACAAAGAATAAACTCTATTTTCACACTTACCCAAATAAAAGCTTATTGATAGTTTCGGGTTCCAGTAAAAAAGGAATAAATATACTTCATTCCAGCTCTCCCATTGATAATAGCCAAAATCCTCAGACAAAATTCATAAAGTAGCTACTGGAGGTCTCTAAAAATTAATTAAGAGCAGGTGGACTGAGAGTTGCCAGAGGACAGGAGAGTCAAGGGTTGGACAAAGTAAGCAAAGGGGAGTGGGAGATACAGGCTTCCAACTATGGAATGAGTGAGTCACAGGAGTAAAAGGCACAGCATAAGGAATGTAGTCAGTGATATGGTAATAGTGTGGTGTGGTGACAGATGTTAGCTACATGTGTCAGCACAGCATAAAGCATAGTATAAGATACAAACTTACTGAATCACTATGTTGTATACCCGAAACTACTGTAACATTGTGTGTCAACTATACTCAAACTAAAAGTGAAAATAAAAAATAAGAAAGAGCAGATGGACAGGGTAGAGATACCAAAGCTTGAAGAATGACCATACTTTGGAGATTTATTCTAGTCTATTTTTAATTTTATTTGCTTCTTTGTTTGTTTTGCCTTCCATGTCTCTTTGCTGAGACATGTATATCTCCTGGAATTGTGAACAGATAGAGACAGAAAAGGCTCTTTTGTCAGAGGACCAGGAAGAGGATAAGTTGGGACAGAAGTCTTAAGACTTTCCTTGTCTTCATCCTAGGAGAGTCTCAGCAAAGAAACTACAACTCTGTGGCAGGCAAAAATGGTGGTATGAGCTACAAAATTGTGCGTGTGTGGGAGTATGGTGGCAGGCTCTTTTCTCCTACTAATTTGCCCCCAAGGTAGGTCTTGTCCAGGATGCACCAGGAGTTGAAAACTGCTGGTTAGTGGGTCATTAGTGGGCCAAGGAGGCAGGATATGCCTATATGTTCTAGAATGGCAGTAAATTGGCACAACTTGTTTCAAGAAATTTGGCAAAATATGTTAAGAGCTATGCAAATGATCTTATCTTTTGATGTAATTAACTTGAAGGCATATGCCCTAAGAAAAAAATCCAAATAATTTTAAAGGCAAAAAATAAAAAAAGAAGAAGAAGAAGAGAGAGATTCACTGAAGCTTTATTATGTAAATGAAATAGTTTCATTATATTATCAAAATGATTTATGTTAAAAACAAAAGATGTCAACATGAATCATGTTTAGTCATTCATGGGATCATTATGAAAATAGGGAAGAAGTTAAAATCCATATGAAGTAGTATTATGTAAAGAAATCGATTTAAAATTGAATTTGAGGTATGAATAAACTACTTGAGCAACAAAATGGTTAATTTTAAAGACTTCTTAAAAGTATTTCTTAGAATTTATAATAATGATATTGTGATATTTTAAAGAGACTCGTAATAACTTAGTCTTCATTTGGCTATAGTATTGGTTAAAAAAATCAATTTTTCTAGAGCCCTGCATTACCCATTGGATAATGTCTTTTAGCATCAGAGATGTTTATAAACTGAAACAAAATAATTTAAGTAGATGTGCAACTGTGGCAAACATTTTGGCATAAGTATCAAAATTCTTAATATTTTTCAGTCAACAAGAATTTGGAGACTATCTTCCAAAAAACTGACAAAGCATATCTTTCACTTTTCTATTCCTCCAAGAATTCACTAACACTTTTTTTTTTCCTGTTCTTTTTAATTTGGCCGAATAGTTTCCTTGTTATAAAGCATGTTGATAAGGTTTTTGGAATAAAATAATGAAATGGTTCACACACCTAAATTCTCTGGACTATGATTTTTTTAATTTCACACAGCTTTGCACTCACATATTCTGGCTGGCGATGGAAGTGGAAGTGACAGGAGTGCAGTATGTCAGTTCCAGCCGTGTTCTCCACTCCTGATGGGTGGAGTGAACTGAGACTTTTAAGATACTGCTAACAGTCTGGAATTCAATTCAGTTAATCCAACACTGATTGCCCTTCAGAAAAGGTGGACACAATACAAATTAGTACAATAATACAAGGGACATCTGAAAGGAATATATTCAGTGATGTGGAAATATAGGTGACAGTGTAGCCAACTCTTCCTAGGCATGGGGGCAGGTCAGAGACTGTTGCACTGTGGCATTGAATGGGTCCTGGAAGCACTGGGTAAAGAAGGTTGAGGCAAAGCCCCGAGTAATGAAAAACCTTACATTACTACAGAAAAATAGTAGAGAAGATCCATTTCTGATAAAATCACTTGGAGAATGAGGCATAGAAAGGATCTTCCCCAGATTAGTGGAAGACGTCTTCAAAAACAAAACAAAACAAGACTGTAGCTAACATCATACTAAATGGCAAATGATGGAATATTTTCACCTTAAAAGCAGGGGCAAATCAAGGCTGTATACCCTTGCTACTTCTATTTCACACTGGATTGGTGGTTCTGGTTCCAGCCAGTGAAACAAGGCAAGAAAAAAAAAAAAGATAAAGGCGTCCAGATTGTCAAGGAAGAAATGAAATTATCTTTATTTGCAGAAGACATGATGCAATAGGAAATCTCATGGACTCTAAAGCAAAAGCTAATAATTGTGTTTAGCAATGCTGCAGCATGGGTGGTCAGTACGCAAGGTTATATTTCTATATTAGCAACAAACAAGTTGAGACAACATGTGTGAAATACATAGGAATAAATCTGCCAAAAGATATGAGAAACAGGCACATTGAACATTATGAAAGAGTACTGAGAGGACTTAAGAAACTCTATGTAAAGATGTACTGTGTTCATAGGTGTGATGACTCAAAATTATTAAGATGTCATTTCTTCCCAAATTGACTTATAGATGCAATAAAATTCCAGTCAAAATCCCAGTAGATAGTTCTGGACAGTGACAAGTTTATTCTCATATGTATAAGAAATTTATATGAAAATCAGAACAACTAAATAGCCAAATGAGCTTTGAAAAAGAACAAACTTAGAGAACCAATGCTATCTGATTTCAAGACATTATGAAACTACAGTAATCAAGGCAATATGGTATTGTTATAAAAATGGGCATATTGATGGAACAGAATAGAGAAGACAAAAATAACCCACACATTTGTAGACTGGATTTTTACAAAATGTGCAGAGGTGGAGAAAAAACAGTTTTTTCATCCAATGGTGCTGGAACAATTGGACTCCCATAGGCAAAACAAACAACAACAACAAAAAAACCCCAAACTTGATCTGTATCTTAGGCCATGTACAGAATTAACTAAAAATCCATCATAGGAGACAATGCATCTAATGAGTCATAAGTGTGGTTTTAAAGAATTGGTCCCTTCCTCAATGTGTGATGGCTTTGGAACACCTGGTGGCGGAGGTTGGGTCCTCTACTGCAGGACCTCTACCACAGTTCACCTTCTCCCTCAGCCCAGTCCTACATCCTTTACTCCTCAAATTATTGTCTCTGTGAGTATCCCCAATAATCCTCTTGCACTAAAATATCAGAATTTTAGAGTCTGTTTCCCAAAGAAAATAAGGGCATCCAGATTGGAAAGGATGGTTGGCAAAGACCGCATTTAGACAATGAAGGTAAAAAGTCAGATGTTTGCGCTAGTATGTAGAGCCACCTTTAATGCAACAGCTACAGTTACAGCAACAGCTGCAGTAGCTGATTGATAAACCCGTTGTTTTGGCAACTCGGACACATTAGAGGAATTGCTGAAGAGATATTTTTAAAAATAATGAATGACCCTTGATGAAGTTCTGAACAAAACTGTGTATCATCTTTTCTTAATTGACCTAAGTCCTACTCCAAGAAAATTAAATGCATATAAAAAGAGTCTAAAACAAATTGTTTTGAGGATAAAAGAAGTTACTTCTTGACTCAGACTATTTTAAATGTGGTTTTCTCTTACATCAGGGTCTGCTGAGTCAGTTGGAGGTTGTGTAGGGTATATGGCAATTCTTCCTGATACAGATTTGCCCTGCACACCTAGTACCTCTATCCATTGCTTACTTAATACTTTTAATACTCTTCAGTTCTTGTGGCAACCCTAAAATGATTCCTAAAGTCTTCAAACGTGCCTTAGCAACCCCACTGAGAAAGACCAGTCATAAAGGGCAATTACGTGATGTACTAGGAAACTTTGGTTTTATCCCATAGGTCTTAAGGAGGCACTGCAGTCCTTCAAGTGGAGCAGTGACATGTGCGTGTGTGGGAAGAGAACTTCGGTCCCAGTGTGACTGAGGAATAAGGAAAAGAAGAGGGTTTAAGGGTGGAAAGAGATACATCTGTTATCAGACTATAGCAGTAGTTTAATTCACAAATAACAATAGGCTAAAATAAGGTAGGAACACTGGAAATAAACTGATAAAAAGAGATTTAGAAATCTTCAGGAATCATAGGGTGACTGACTATGCTGGGTAAAGGATGCAAAGTCTTGAAGGACCAGGTGCCAGGTGCTCATGACCCATAAAGGCAAAATAAGGAGAGGAATCGAGATTTTTGTGGATATTTTATTTTACTCTGTTTAGTTGGATGGTCGGTAAATACAGCTTTAGCTGTTTTTACACTGAGGTAAAGATAGAAATATAGGATACTTGGATATGGATTTTAGTATTCATACTCGATATATTGGGATATGTATGTGTATACATATGTGTGTGATTTGCCATATGTTCATGACCATTTGGATTCTTTCCACTATTTTTTTAAATTGAGGTATAGTTGACATGCAATGTCACATTAGTTTCAGGTGTACAACACAGTGATTCCACAAGTCTATATGTTATATTCTCTGCTCACTACAAGTGTGGCTGCCATCTGCCACCATACAATGTTACTACAATGCCATTGATTATATGCACTCTGCTGTACATTTTATCTCATGACTTATTCATTCCATGACAGGAAGCCTGTATCTCCCACTCCTCTTCACCCATTTTTGCCCCCAACCCTTACCCTTTGGCAACCATTACTTCTCTGTATTTATAGGTCTGTTTCTGCTTTTTGTTTGCATGACCATTTGAATATAATAATTTACCTATTAATTAAATTTTCAATCTTTTTTTTTTTTGAGAAAGAGAGAGAGAGAGTTGGTGGGGGGAGGGACCAAGGGGGAGAGAGAGAGAGAGTGCTAAGCAGTCTCCATGCAGTGTAGAGCCCAACTCAGGGTTTGATATCATGACCCTGAAATCATGACCTGAGCTGAAATCAATAGTTGGATGCTTAAACGACTGAGTCATCCAGGTGCCCCTAAATTTTCAGTCTTTGTTCACTAACTTGGAAACTCTAATAGAACCAGCATTTTGGTCTGATTTTCTGTTGTATCTCCAGTGTCTAAGTCATGCCTCATACATACTGAGCAACCAAAAGAGAATTGCTGAGTATAGGAATATATGCATCCTGTGGTTACAGAAAAGGTATAACTTATGAGTCATTATCATATTTTTTAGAAGAATTTAATTAAGTAGATCTGATGGTCTATGGAAAGTTTACAAATGCTGAACTGAAAGAAGAAACCTGGCCTTTGGTCCTGAATGTGCTGCTAACTATGTGACCCTGGGCAAGTCTTTGGACTTCTTAGATCTTGGATCTGAGTTCTGTGTAGAGCTGAGTGATTGGCCAAAGACCTTTAGTTTTCTTTCTTTCTTAAGATATCTATTTATTTGTTTGAGAGAGAGGAAGGGCAAGAGAGCATGAGCAGTGGGAGCAGCAGAGGGAGGGGGAAGCAGGCTTACCGCTGAGCAGGGAGCCCGAAGTCGGGCTTGATCCCAGGACAGTGGGATCACGAACTGAGCTGAAGACAGACATGTAAACAACTGAGCTACTCAGGTGCCCCAAAGACCTTTAGTTTTCCCTAAGACACCAAAATGAGTAGGAATGAGATGTTTATGGTCAAGAGAAAATAAAATGTAAAAATTAAGAGAAGAAAGAAAGAGAAAATAACAATGTAATACTGGAAGCCATAAAAGAGAGAGATTAGTGCCATGCCCAGAATTCTAATTTAATTGGCACCCCAGTAATTCTAATGTATGAAAATTGAGACAGAATGACAGCAGATTGGATTAGTGTGATTCAAGATACTGGGCTGTTGAGAGGGAAAAATCCTCAAGATTTCTGACATTTCTCTGACTTTTGAACTAGATGTCACAGTTGGAGGATGGATATGGTCCAACAAAACAAGAAGGAGGAAGATACAGCCTCCAGAAAAAAAGGCATCAAGCCAGGGGAAAAGCAAAAGAAATTTCAAGGATCGAAGCAGAGGAATTCCCTGGATAAAGGCTTTCCTGTAGAATGAGAGAGGAACCTGTCTGAATATTAAGGGCATGAAAGTTTCAGAAGAGATTTCTTTAAACAAACAAGACTAATAGTATAAATGATGTGATTGGCCACATGTAACATTTCATTTAAAGGCTTTAAGACTTTAGGAAGGTGTTTGAAGAATTAGCAACATGTACAAAGAAACATTAATGATGAAAAAAGAAAACATTAAATCAAACAGTGCTCAGTTATGTACAATATATATGTATATTTAGTAAGTTACATATGGCATGTATAAATTATATATAGTAAATATAAATCTATAAAAATAAGTATGTAATTATATAAATATATAAAGTATATTTATAAAATATATAACTATATAAGGTATATAAAAACATAACTTGGGGCACCTGGGTGGCTCAATGGGTTAAAGCCTCTGCCTTCTGCTCAGGTCATGATCTCAGGGTCCTGGGATCAAGCCCCGCATCCGGCTCTCTGCTAAGCGGGGAGCTTGCTTCCTCCTCTCTCTGCCTGCTTCTCTGCTTACTTGTGATATCTCTCTGTCAAATAAATGAATAAAATCTTAAAAAAAAACCTTATTTAACCAAGAATTGGCATATAACACAGAATGTTGTGGAAAAGCAGAGAAAATGATAAGAAAGGAGAACTGAATTATCATCTTCATAATTTAGACTCAGTAGATAATATTCTTAATTGGTGTTACAAAAGGTAGCAGTTTATGTATGTTAGAAACATAGAGGTATGTGAATGTCATAAAATCTTAAAAAATGGGAAATAGTTGCCTCTGTGGAGGGATCTGGCAGGGTTTCTCAATTTGGTGCTATTTGAAATTCATTGTGGGACTCTGTCCTGTGCATTTCAGTATGCTTAGCAGTATCCGTGGGCTCTCCCCACCAAATACCATTATCAACTCTCTCCTCAAACAAGGAGAACCAAAAATGTCTCTGGACATTGCCTAATGTCTCCTGCATGGTAAAATTACCCTTAGTTAAGAACCACTGGATGTCAGAGAAGGGCAGAATTAACATTTTGATATAAAAGTTTATAATTTGACTTCTAAAATTGTATACTTGTATTATTTTGATACAATAAGTACTAATTTAAAATGAGAGATGAACGAGATGATTTTGCACATCCTTTCAAGTCTAAAATGCTGCAAGTTCAAATTCCCAAATCGTACTCTTCAGTTACATTTTATTTAACTGTAAACTGTTATTTTCTTGACAGTAAAATCTCTGCTGAATGGTTTAGATAAGCACAGTTGAATGGGTGGTTCTAGGTACACAGATACATGTAAAACCGTATCCCTGATTTCAGACCACTTACCAACCTATCTGGACATTTGACATAAGTAACAATATAATCACAGAGAGATTTTTGGAGAGGCTTTGGAGTCAGAGGAAAATCTTTATTCCCAGCCTTTCCCCCACATTAGCTCCTTGTCCATGAATGATATCTGGCACATTATACACACTGTAAAAATAACAATATTATTTTTAGTTTTCCTTCTCCTGAAAAATCTTTCTCAGTTTTATGACTATGAATACATGTTAATCTATGTTTATCTGAGTTGTACAAGCAATAAATGCTATTGGTATTTCAAGGAGGAAGCGATAACTTATGGAAGAGTGGGACAATATTCTTACAGGAATGCACAAAATAGGGCTCATGTATTTTAGCTTCTTAGGTCCTTGCCAGCAAAGGTTCTGCTCCTCATAATGGAAAAGACAAACTAATAACTTTCCCATCCCATACTCAGTGTGATTCCTGAGAGAGTGATCCTAATTTTTATGTTGCTGTCATACCTGATAGCCTGTCCCTGACCACTTAAGGTCTTGGTTTGATACAAAATTCAACATAAAAATGGTCTGGCTTAACACTGATAATAAGGTTCGGGGAATGAATTTCTCTCTTTACTGAGTTTATCAAGGTTGTTTGCTTTCAACAAATGCTAAAAATTGCTGCATAGACAGAGATTTTTGTTTGGTTGGTTTTTGATAAATAAGAATTCAGATGCTTTTAAAACCTAGGTATAAATGTGGCTTTAAGTGGTAAGCCTCTTAAATCAGTATGGATATGCTTTCTTCTGATCTACCTTTCCAGCATAATTATTTGTTTTTCAGAAGAAGAATCTTCTTTATCCCACATCAGTTTTGTTGCAGTTCACATTGTTATTATTTATTAGTACAGAGAGAACCAAGGGCATTTTCACATGGCACATACTAGATTTTTATTTTTAAACCCAAGAACGGACTGAAGTTTGCTAGTGAAACTGCTTTGGTAAATACCATCAATTCTGATGACAGATTATTTTCAATAATCCCAGGCAATTTTGTTACACTGCTGTTACGTTTAGGTGATAGCAAATTAAAATGATAAAATGTCTTTATCTCTTTCCTGCAGCTGTTTTAGCTATCCCATAAAATGAGTTTATACTGTCAGCTGTACCTGTCCAGAAATATATAAATACCAGTGGCGTTGTTCCTTAAGTATTCTGCTAGTCGCCACACTGCATAGACAATCTAACGGTCCATTTCTAAAGAAAATGTTTCAGTGTCTGTTTTTCAATTATTTGAGAAAAAGACACACTCATTGCTTTGCGTGGTGTCAGGGTCATCTCGCCATATATATTATGGTGAATTACTGTAATAGGAGCACTTGGTAGGTTGCATTAGAGTGAAAAGAAAAACAGATTGGATGGAAACAAGAAGAATTCATTCTTCTTCCTCTCTAGTGTATATGCCGTGACTACCACCAGGGGACCTCACTAACCTTTCTCCCACTGTAAATGTTTCTAGAAAGCAGAACTGAATTGAACAAGCCATTCAGTCAGATAGCCTTTCTGTCCTTCCCTGCTGAAGATAAACGTCTCTTTCCTAGATCCTTTAAAAGTGGATGATTTAAATAAAAATTTGGATTTGGTTTTGTTCTCCTCAATATACTTCTGTGGCTAGTTTGTTTTCATTTCCGGATGCACGTGTTAATTTTTTTCTCCTTAGGAGCCTAATATTTTCTGCGTAGTGACCCTTGGGAGATCTGTACTGAACTTATAGTTTCACTTTTTTCACAGCTTTTGTTTTGTTTTGGAATTCTTTTCAGAAGCCCTGTGCTTGGCATGGTGCTGGAGCAAGTAGCCTTTAGTCCATCAGGAATCAAGTTCATAGATTCATGGAGGGCGCACCATCTCTTTGCTCACTTGGTACCTGAGGCACAGCTCTTTTTCCACAGGAGGCACTCCATGGCTTTCATGTCACTTCTTTTTAGGTCCATTTCTTGGAACATGCTTGTCTGAAGTCTAACTTTGCTATGTGTGTGTTATTGTTGAACAGCCTGGTGCAGTGTTCTGCCTCATCTCTTAGCATTCTTCTGTAAACAGCTGAATTACACTCAGACTATCATTATTCTGGAAGTAGAGCAAGATGTCTACATCTGTGATTTGGACCTAGTTTGGATCTGACTTTGCTTCCATGAGTCATATCCTTATATCCAAAGGAAAGACCATTACATTCTGTTGGACACTCCAGCTAGTTCTGTTTAGAAACAGTATACCTCAGCGTGTCAAAATGGCCCTGTTTCTTGAGGGAATCCATGCCAGTGGATGCCAGGTAACAAATGTTCATCATTATAACAAATGAATGTCAATTGGGAATTATCTGGTTCCAGGTCAGCTTTAAGTTTCTCCTTTTCATGGGACTGTTCCTTTGTAATTTGGACTCATGCTGCTAAAGTGTGTAGTACTTCCTTCTGGACCAAATGTATCTTGATCCGGGACACAGAGGAGCATGGTGGCTGAGGTCAGGGGACCTGCGCTCATAGGAACAGAGCTTAAATCCTTCCTCCAAATCCTTTCTCTACCATTCTCTCTATTTCATCACTCTCTCTCTTTCATCTCATGTACTTATGGGAGAGTTAAAATTAAGTGACCGATTTAAGGGAGTTACCAAATTTCTTGGTATATGTTAAGTATTTTTAAAATGTGAAGAAAAACAGTAAGTAACACAAATATCACCTTGGCACAACTTTTGATTTGAACACTTAATGCTCTCTGAGGACCCCTGAAAACAGCCTTTCTGAATGCCCTCCATGCCAGTACTGAACAGGATAGGACCTTCCAATAATATTTTCCCCTAGGGGAGATCCTGGTTCAGACACACCGATGGTACTCGTGTCCTTCAAAGAAAGTAAGAGAACAACCCATTATTATCCACTTCTCACAATTTAGCATGATGGTGACTGTCTTGTCTTTGCAAACACTGAAAATTATTCCTTTGTGCTTTGAGACTTGCCAATAAAAGTGCCTAAGTAATTCTTTTAAATCTTGGAAAAATGCATTAGTATTCAGGGCTTCAGAAATTACTATTAACCAAAAGCAAGTGCTTTGTTCTTAAAAATGTCAGACACCACTTTTTTAAAAAAAGATTTTATTTATTTATTTGACAGAGAGAGATCACAAGTAGGCAGAGAGGCAGGCAGAGGGGGGGTGGGAAGAAGGGCTCCCTGCCGGTCAGAGAGCCCGATGTGGGACTTGATCTGAGGACCCTGAGCTCATGACCTCAGCTGAAAGCAGAGGCTTAACACACTGAGCCATCCAGGTGCCCCAAAGATACCATTTACTGTGACTAAGATGGTGTTTTGCTTTTTGTTGGTTTTTGTTTTGTTTTTACTGAAAGAAAACATAAAAGTCTCATTATAATGATTTGATCTCCAGTTTTGTTCCATGGCTTAGAACCTAGACATAGCATTAAAGCTACAACATACAAGGAATATTGACAGTCATTTAAAAGATGATGTATCTAGGGATACTTTTAAAGAACAGAACTATTGCCTTTTGTGTTAACATAAAGCACTTTTATCTAGATGGATATAACTGTTCTCAGTGGGTTTGTGGAAACAAGATGATATTTTCTAGGTTGATATTAGACAGTTATTTGTAAACATACTCAGTGTTCTTATTGTGTAAAATGGTTGTCATCTGTCCAATTTGGAGTGCATATCATAGATCCCGACTGAGCCTACTTTTGCAAAGGAAGTCAGTATGAAATTGCATTCTGTTAACTTGTCTGCTGACTTCCAAAAGAGATGAAGCAAATAAAGTAATTCTGCCAAAAATTGGAACTGCATGTCCTGGATAACTAGGATCTGGACCCAGAGCCATTATCCCAGTCATCATGGGAAGTGCTGGCTTTATATCCAAGCAAAGAGATCTCAGTTTGTATTCCCATTAGACATATGGAATGTTCTATTTGGCTGGTGGTATCTTAATCCCTGAAACCTGTATACTTACCTTACATTAGAGAAAAAGATTACCACTGATAAAGATGTTGTGAAAATTAATATACATAAAGTATTCAGCAAAATGAATGACATATAAAAGTACGAGCTTCTTCTACAAATATCAATATCTCTACCATCATTATTATTATCATTATAAAAAGTATACCTTTGGTTGCCTCTCATTTTTCCTTTCATTTTTTAAATTTGTGTTTTTGAGCCACAACCTCAGATGTGAAATCCCTAAGAAAAGGGAAATCAGATCACTTTATGTCTAATAAGAAATTTGCTCATCCTGAGGCCAAAAGAAACACTAATCAATTCAAGTGTCACAAGTATATATGAAGACAGTAGTAGATCACTAGAACATTAACTGTTCAGGCCTGGGGACTGCTTTCCCATGAGATGTATTGACCCCAAATGTCTCCAACCTAACCATATACTGGTAGGTACTGTCAGGACAATAATCCACAATTGAGCAATCCTAGGTGTTCCATGCAAGGGAATTTTTTAGACTAATAGTAAGAGGCTGCCCTCCCTGCCTCTCCCTCTGGATCTCTCCATGATCCTGAAGTGAAGTGACTCTGGGCAGTTATGGAATTTTTCTGAGAGGTCTGCAAGAATGTACAATATAAATTGTCTTTGATACTCTCAGTGGGCATTTATTCATCTATTTATTCATTTGTAAACTCATGCACTAGTTTCTGTTAGGCGCTGGGCATTTTGCTGGACTTTGGGGAAAGTGTGGCAAATAGGACAGGTTGGCTTTGGCCCAGGTAGCTTACAGTCTGGTGGAGGAGAGAGACATTGAAGTTGAAATCAAAGTATGATGACTGAAATGAAAGGACAATGGAGGCTATAATAGAAGCATGGAGAAGGGGGTATCTAAACTGAAAAGAGAGGTAGAAAAGTAATAAAAGATATATTGTAAAATAAAAGATTTATATAAGTTGGGTAAGTGGAATCAAATGAGAGGTGAGTTGGCATCATTTTATGTTTCAAGAAGATAGGATAGGGGAGCAGTCAAGATGGCGGAGAAGTAGCAGCTGAGACTACATCAGGTAGCAGGAGATCAGCTAGATAGCTTATCAAACCATTGCGAACACCTACAAATCCAATGGGAGATTGAAGAGAGGAAGAACAGCAATTCTGGAAACAGAAAACCGACCACTTTCTGAAAGGTAGGACTGGCAGAGAAGTGAATCGAAAGCGATGGGAGGATAGACCGCGAGGGAGGGGCCGGCTCCCGACAAGCGGCGGAGCAACGGAGCACTAAATCGGGACTTTTAAAAGTCTGCTCCACTGAGGGACATCGCTCCAGAGGCTAAACTGGGGTGAAGCCTACACGGGGTCAGCGTGGCCCCAGGTCCCGCAGGGTCACAGAGGATCGGGGGTGTCTGAGTGTCGCAGAGCTAGCAGGTATCGGAGCGCGGAAGCCGGCTACAGAGACAGCACCAAGGAGTGAGCTCTCAGCTGGGGGTTACCTTGAACCGGTCGCAGGCTGGGTGAGCTCGGAGCGCGGCCAGAGGCGAGGGAGATGGGAGTGACTGGGGCTTTTCTCTGAGGGTGTACTGAGGAGTGGGGCCCCGAGCTCTCGGCTCCTCCGGGCTGGAGACTGGGAGGCGCCATCTTCATTCCCGTCCTCTGGAACTCTACAGACAGCGTTCAAGGAACAAAAGCTCCCAAAAGTGAAACCGAGCAGATTACTTAGCCCAGCCCCTGGCAAGGGCGGTGCAGCTCTGCCTCAGGCAAAGACACTTGAGAATCACTACAACAGGCCCCTCCCCCAGAAGATCAACAAGAAAGCCAGCCAAGACCAAGTTCACTTAAGAAGGAGAGCAGCGGAATTCCAGAGGAGGAGAAAGCAAAATGCGGAATTCATGGCTTTCTCTCCATGATTCTTTAGCCTTGCGGTTAATTTAATTTTTTCTTTAATTTAATTTTTTTTCTTTTTTTCTTTATATGCTAAATTTTTTTTAACTTTTACCCTTTTCTTTTTTTAACATTTTTAACTAGTTTATCTTAACAATACCTTTCCAAAAAATAATAATCTTTTTTGAACCTTCATTATTATAGTCATATTTTATCCTTCATAGTATTTAACTTTATTTTTTGTATTCACATAAGGGTTTTTTCTTCTAAAAAATTTGGGGTACAACTTCCTCTAGTGGATCAAAATATACCCTAAATCTAGCTCCAGGCTTGTTCTAGTCTCCAGCCTGAGCAAATTCTCTCCACTTTCTTTTTCTTTATTCTCCCAACCAACTTACTTTATCAACTCCTTTTTTTAGAATTTAAAAAAATTTTTTGTTTGTTTTTCATCTTTGAAAGGCAGCTATGCTCACCACTATACTACCAACGCCCGCTTGTTTTTCATCTTTATAGGCATATTCCATCCCTTCATTGTGTTTACCCTTATATACATTTTTCATTCTTTAAAATTTTGGGAGGTACTTTCTTCTAAGAGACCAAAATACCCCACAATTAAGTGGGTGACCCTGTTCTAGTCACAGTCTAATATATATATATATATATATTTTTTTTTTCTTTTTTATATTTTTTCTTTATTTGTTTTCTTTTTTAAATTTTTTTTTCTGAACTTCATTTTATCCCCTTTCTCCACCCCCATGATTTGGGGTCTCTTCTGATTTGGTTAAAGGGCATTTTCCTTGGGTCTTTGCCACCCTTTTAGTATTTTATTTGCTCCTTCATATACTCTTATCTGGAAAAAATGACAAGGTGGAAAAATTCACCACAAAAAAAAGAACAAGAGGCAGTACCAAAGGCTAGGGACCTAATCAATACAGACATTGGTAATATGTCAGATCTAGAGTTCAGAATGACAATTCTCAAGGTCTAGCCGGGCTTGAAAAAGGCATGGAAGATATTAGAGAAACCCTCTCTGGAGATATAAAATCCCTTTCTGGAGAAATAAAAGAACTAAAATCTAACCAAGTTGAAATTAAAAAAGCTATTAATGAGGTGAAATAAAAAATGGAGGCTCTTACTGCTAGGATAAATGAGGCAGAAGAAAGAATTAGTGATATAGAAGACCAAATGACAGAGAATAAAGAAGCTGAGCAAAAGAGGGACAAACAGCTACTGGACCACGAGGGGAGAATTCGAGAGATAAGTGACACCATAAGACGAAACAACGTTAAAATAATTGGAATTCCAGAAGAAGAAGAAAGAGAGAGGAGAGCAGAAGGTATATTGGAGAGATTTATTGTAGAGAATTTCCCTAATATGGCAAAGGGAACAAGCATCAAAATCCTGGAGGTGCAGAGAACTCCCCTCAAAATCAACAAGAATAGGTCCACACCCTGTCACCTAATAGTAAAAGTTACAAGTCTTAATGACAAAGAGAAAATCCTGAAAGCAGCCCAGCAAAAGAAGTCTGTAACATACAATGGTAAAAATATTAGATTGGCAGCAGACTTATCCACAGAAACCTGGCAGGCCAGAAAGAACTGGCATGATATATTCAGAGCACTGAACGAGAAAAACATGCAGCCAAGAATACTATATCCAGCTAGGCTATCATTGAAAATAGAAGGAGAGATAAAAAGCTTCCAGGACAAACAAAAACTGAAAGAATTTGCAAACACCAAACCAGCTCTACAGGAAATATTGAAAGGGGTCCTCTAAG